>CAHIKZ030005106.1:3657500-3712500 GCA_903632075.3 Acanthosepion pharaonis
AGAGGGTCGTATTATACACAAGTACACGCTTTCAGAAATTTTACTCAGCTTAAAAAAAAACCTCTTATTTGAAACAGCAATATTGCAAATACACCCCGTTCGAACAATATATAATAAAACACAAAGTCGGTAGGTGTTGATAACAATTGTTTACAAAACATATTTGATATATCGGCCATATTTTTTTCTTCTATTCAGTTTTAATGAAAGAAAATTTTTTTATTTGCAAAGTTTATTAATATGTAGATATATAATAAATTCATATCAGACAGAAAATAAGATAGATGAATTAACACCATAAAATATATTATCAGATGTGTCTAGTCAGCACTTTTTCCCGAAAATTCGAAAATAAGTTTTGAAACGGAAATGCGAAGAAACAGACAATGGCTAAACATCCGGGGCATTTCTAGTTTTTATATATTTGAGTGAAATATATGTACGACATGGAGATTTTAATGGATAAATGGTAGAATTAAAAAAAATATTATATAGGGTTGGCTGTAGTACGGGGCCGTACAATAAACAAGGTGTAATTTATTCCCTGTTTTTAGTTTCCGAAAAACGAAGCCATATTATGCAGAAGTTGTATTACTTAGAATCCCATAAACTGAACATCGGAGAAACGACGAAGAAAATAGGGTGAAGGAAAAAGAAGAAACGTAGACGTTAAGGAAAAAGAAACGAAAAGAAGAAAAAAGGAAGAAGAAAAAAGAAAAGAAATAAAGATGAAATATAAAAATGAATGACTGAAAGAAAGTTACTGCATGTTAGAAAAGGAGATAAAGTTACGGAAAACGAAGATAAAAGAATGAATTAAGAAAAGAATGAAAAATGAGTTTTGATAAAAATGAAAAAAAAAGTGAAAAAGAAATAAAGATGAAATATAAAAACAAATGAAAGCAAAAAACTGCTGCAATTCCCAAACAAAAATAAGAAAAGTTACGGAAAACGAAAATAAAAGAATGAATTAAGAAAAGAATGAAAAATGAGTTGATAAAAATGAAAAGAAAAAACGAAAAGAAAAAAGATGAAATATAAAAATAAATGAAAGAAAAAAAAATTGCTGCAAGTCACAAAAAAAAGAAAAAGTTAAGGAAACCAAAAAAAGAATGAATTAAGAAAAGAATGAAAAATGATTTAAAAATAAAAAAAAGAGAATGAAAAAAATAAGATTAAGCATAAAGAAAAAGACGATAAAGAAAGAAAAAGAATGAAGAAAAAAGTAGAAAAATGATGAAAAAGAAAATGGCAAAGCCGATATTACAATTCACGCAACTCATCAACTGCACAGTATTCGTCTACTAAAACTAACACAATCATTACGTCACTAAGAATAATAATGAAATCACTAATACCGCTTTAACTAAAATTGTCGAAAAAAATCTTTTGAAAATATGAAAAAATAAAATAAAGTAAATTGAAATAAGAGATACCAAGAAAAAAAAAAGCTTAATGATGAAGAGATTCTATCAGGCTGCGCCCGCGAACGCAATTCTGGTGCCAATAAGAAGAGACAGTCGAACGCAGCAAGAAGCGAAAGACAATTCGTTCGAGCCGAGTGTCTGTCATGATTCGTTTATATTAAGTTTGCTGATTAACTCCTGTAACCAAGTCGGCATATTGACGACAAGCTAATAATGTAAGAGGCAAAAAATGTGTGTAGAATGTAGGACAAGGCGAAGGGCGGCTTGGTAATAGAACTCAACGACAGAAGAGTTTTTTTTTTTTTTTAAGTGAGGATGAAAGGAAGTAACAAAAAAAATTTTGCGTACATTTTCTTTGTGAATTGATGAAGAGAAGCTGAGGTTTCACATAGCCGTCTGTGATAAGACAAGCGGACCGATTAGGCGCCAAGTTTCGTTTTGTCTAGAATAAGTCACCAATTTGATATTCATATCATTTGGGGGTGTCGCAAGAGAATTTGCTCGCTAATTTTCAGGCAAGAATAAATTAAAAAAAATATATATATATATACAAGATGGAAAGCGATAAAATGGAAGTAAAACTCTCAAAAAGTTGGCTCGTGATTTAAGAAATTTTATAACCGGAACTTGAAATAAAGTTATTTACTCACACATACACAAATATATATATATATATATATATATATATATATATATATATATATATATATATATATATATATTACATACACGCTTTTTATATTCTTTTTCTTATGTATCAAATTCAAAAAAGACTTTTAAAAGAGTTTTTTTAATGCACATATTTTTTTATTATTTACACATTAACAAAATATTTTACGCACTTGAGTTTGATTTTCAAAATGTACGTGTGACATGCTTGGTAAGGTATTATTTAAAATTTGCTATATTTATAAGAGAAAGCTTCATTTTGCTTCCACAGATCAACTAAATGAAGAAAATTTAAAAATAGAAATATATTTATATCATTTACGTTTTATTGTTAGGAACAAAGAAAAGGGCACTGAACTCTTGTATAATACCGGTCCCCTTATGTGGGGGTGAATCCTAGAAAATCTCAGCTGAAGAAGAGACTTGGGAAATAAATATTTCAGGAACGGAGACATTTGAAAAATTCGGGTCGTAGATTTATACTTTGGTAAAATTTGATAGCAACACTTTCGAAAATTTTAAGTAAGGTATTTTTTCTTTTAATAACTATAGCAGTGTGTGTGTGTGTGTGGTTGTGTGTGTTTGTGTGCGTCTGAATGCATGCGAGTTTGTGTATGTAGTGGATGGATGCATTTTCGTAGCAATTTTCATTTATGCAAATTTAGTTGAAGAGGGAAGAAATTTTTCTGTTTAAGATGTGTTAGTTAATTTTTTAATGCGTTCGATTATTTTCCAATCTATTTCACCCACCTCCTTTTTTTTTTCTCAGGATTGATCGGCTTTCATAAGCAATTATTAAACTGATTTCTTTTCTCATTTTTGTTCTTATGATGATAGGTTCCCGTCAATAGGCATGCATTGTTTTTTTAATAACTGGCGAATGTCGTGTCGTCACGCACTAATGTGTATGACGTCATATGATTTTGTGGTGTTTTGCGTATTTTTATTTTTTTATTTCTGAAATATATTCTTTTGTTCCCAAATTCAATAACATTTTACTTATGCCCATCATTTTATTCACTGGACCTAACTATATATATATATATATATATATATATATATATATATATATATATATATATATATATATATATACATATGGCATATATACACGTCTCTCCATCTCAAGTGAATATTTGAAAATCGTGTAAATGTGAAACCGGTAAAGTTATTCTAAATAAATATTCTTAAAGAGACCGGTTGCATTTTTAACTTTATATATATATATATATATATATATATATATATATATATGTGTGTGTGTGTGTGTGTGTGTGTGTGTATTAGTTACCTCCACAGAAAATGTGATACTTAATATTTAAAAAGAATATTTAAAACTGAAAATCTTTCTTGAAGATTTTATTTTAGTTTTAATTTCAAGCTAATAGATTAAATTTAATATTTCCAGTAAGGAAAATACTTTGTTGTATTTTTAAATTAATTTAAAACTAATTTAAATTGACTGGAAAGTTCTGTTTTCCTAAAATAGTTGATTAGCGTCATTTTTAGCCATTTTTCATCCCAATGAAACTTTATTAATTATTTGAATTAGAATTTTAAGTAACTGAAAATTATTGTAAAAATTCATTATTCATCGAATTTATTTTCATAAGCTAATAGTTTCCATAATATATCTTATTTATAAAAGCAATTAAAAGCTTTCTATTTAAATAATACCATAATTTTATCATTTTTTATTTTACTGTTCGGAGCAAATTTTCTTTAAATGGTGTTTCTGTTTTACGAAGAAATAATTGATGATTAAAATTCTCCAAATCGTTCTTCATTTAACTAATACAAATTTTAATTAGAGCAAAATTTAATTTTTTGAAATTTCGTAAAATTACATAATTGCGGTGGGTCAATAGATGTAAAAATATTTATGCCAATATTTTCTAAAACAAAAAAAAATTCTAAAATAATTTAATTCATTTGTAAATAAGACCCGAAAGTTTCATTAAAATCCGACAATTATTTCATTTTGTCAGAATTTCCAAATCAATGTTTTTCAATATCAAAAAGTATGTGAAAATTCCCTATACTAAATCTTTGGTATATCCTCTTAATAATAAGATAAATATTTTTACGGTATATCTTTGTTTTTATTATGTTTGCAATATTTATTATCATTGTATGCTAATATTTTAGCAAAATAATGGAGTTACCACATATACATTATATTTCCCGATCTGAATGTTCGAGAAATCTCTCGAGCTTTCAGGCCAGTAAATGTAATTAATACTGTTTAACTAAAAAAGACTGAATTTAATTAAATAAATTGTATCTATTAAAATAACTTATAAACAGAAAGTATATTAAATAATTGTCGGACTTAATCAATTACATAATATGTTGTCAATGTTTACGTTAAGGTACGTTTTGTGGACAGATAAAATTGTTCGGGAAATATCCTCGAAGATTTGTTGTTTATAAACAGTAATTTTGGACTTTTCTAAACAGACGCGTCTCCATAGATATGTAGTATAGCACGTCAGATCAGTTGATGGTTCCGTAAAGGACACAGGTTCGTGAACGCATATGACAGAAGGAAAAAAAAAAAATGTTTAAAAATTTAAAATGTTTCGCTTTCATCTAAGCCTAATTTGAAGCTAATTTTAAGAGGGTCGCATCATACATGTGATATAAATTTAGCGTATGTACTGCTGGCCCTGGCTACACCATTTTACTGCTGCTGATGCGGCATTCACCCTGGGCGGATTGAGCCGGCTTCTTCCTGTTATGAGAAGAAGATTCTTGGGATAAATTACAGAAGTAGGGTTACCCGGGCCTACTCGGATAACGTTCTTGCTTGCCGCGGGGTTCCCACAGACGCAGAGACAGGAACGACCAGAAGCCGCCGGTTACCGTTACCGCCACACCATTAAGCAAACTAGATATCTATTTACAGTAGTTAAAAAGTAGAGCTGTATTTAAAAAAAAAAGAGATAATTTTGATAAAACTGATGTTTTTACTTAATTGTATCTATTAATAATGCATTTAATATACACTTATTTGTATCGTATTATCAAATGCAAAACAGCGAACATGCATCTTTTCAATTTGTCACGCTTATATGAGATTTAGCTGTTTCTTGTTCGGTTGTTTCTGGCAGTACGCGTTTAAACAATGAGTATAGATACTTTTATCATTCTCTTTTATCTTCTTGACTTATTTAAATCTAAAAAGGATAAAGAGATAGAGGAGAAGATTAGTCTATTGTAATGTGGTCTCTCAAAAAACGAACTGACATGATATACAGCACACATGAGAAATTACTATTTTATAAGTGGAAATTTGGGGATCAAACGATACGAGAGATTGTGCGTTACACAAGTATATATGGTAATTAATTTTTAATTATTTGATTTTTGTCATGCATTCTTTAACAATTTATTGATTTTTATCCTAAGTAAATACGCTGCTTCATTATCTTACAGATGAATTGGTTATAAATGTTGATATATTACTATGGTCATTTTTTATTTTTTATTTGCGCATGACAAATTCAACATGTATGAAACTCATAGTTGAACCGAACGACAAGGGACAACTGTACATTTAATTTTTGTACATATGTATACAATAAAAATATAGTTTTAAGGTGTGCTATATTCATGTGTTAAAGTGCTAATTATCAGGGATAAAACTTGTATACATATAAAAGTGACCATTGAAGTCAACAGTTGAATGTGAAAATCTATTGCAATCAAATGGCCTGACGATTGCATTTAGCATGAAACAGATAACAGACTATTGACTTTGGGTGATGATTTCAATATCCATATATATATATATATATATGTGTGTGTGTGTGTGTGTGTGTGTGTGTGTGTGTGTGTGTGTGTGTGTGTGTGTGTGTGTGCGTGTGTGTGTGTGTGAAGAATGTTTTATTAAACACGACAGACAAGGTACTACGGTTAAGCTTTTTATTTAATTTTTCTTGTATTCGAACAAGAGCTTTCTTTTCTGGACAAAGAGTGTGTAAAAATTGTCCAAATATTTTATAGTTCCGAGCGCTTTCGGCTATACCTTTAGCCATTATCAAGGATGATTTGATTTTTCAGCTTAATTGAGTGTGTGCATTATATGTATGTTTTAGTGTGTTGTATAGATGTTTTTAATTTCCGAATACGGTTAGCACATTGTGACCTTGTTCGTATTTAATATTGTTAAGAGTTGGCTTTTTCTTTTTATTATTAAAGCTTCCATTATTTTTAATCTTTTTTTTTTTTTTTGCAGGTGGATGCAGTTATTATATTCGTGTTTTCTACTAGTATGTTTCTAATAACTTCATCCACCTGCAAATCGACCAAATCGAACCAATCAAAATATTTAGATTTCGGATACAGTCTGTATTTAGATACAGTCAATAATCCATAAGGGTTTATATGTCGCTAAACAAAATAGACCAAACCAAACCAATCAACATATTTAGATTTCGGCAGTAACTAATCCATAAGGGTTGATATGTCGCTAAACAAAATTAACCAAACCAAACCAATCAACATATTTAGATTTCAACATTAAATAACCCATAGAGGTTGATATGTCGCTAAACAAAATCATCCAAACCAATCCAATCAAAATATTTAGATTTCGGCATTAAATGACACATAAAGGTTGATATGCCGCTAAACAAAATTTAACAAACCAAACCAAATTATATACCTTTTACTTATCTGTTTTGTTCTCTCGATCTCCTTCCTTTTTTTTTTTATTCTCATTCAAATTTCTTTCTTATTTGTTCCTTTCTTTTTCTCTATGTTGCTTTACATTAATTATTCCTTCTTAACCTGTAACGGACAAAAGAAAAAAAAACAGACTATTTTCTTGATTTTATTTACACAATACATCCGCCATTTTCAAGTCAACCTTTTCCCCTTGGTTTTCCCTTTAGAATTTCATCGTTGTTACTTATCGATTCGTCATATCTTTTCAATAATTCTGAGGCTGTTTCTTCCGAGCACTGATCTTTTCATTTCCATTGCTTTCTAACATGACATAATTTTTGCCGCCAGCGATTTCTTATCTTACCAATGACGAATCTCGAAAAGCGCGAATAATCTAATAAAACTTGTTTTAAAAATAAAACTTCTCTTAATATTAAATGCATAAATAAACGTAAGCAAACAAAGTACAATAGAACAAGAGAACGCGATTTTATATTCTTTGGCAGAGTCATCGTTCACGATACACAGACATCACACACACACACACACACAAACATATATGATGTATTTAGGCAGCAACCCTTTATTTATGCATGTTTCATTAAAAACGACAGACAAGGTACTACAATTAAGCTTTTTATTTGATTTTTCTTGTGTTCGAACAAGTGTTTTCTCTTTCGGACCCAGAGTGTGTAGAAACCGTTCAAATATTGTATAATTCCGAGCGTTGTTGGCTAAACTTTTAGCCATAATCAAGGATGATTTTATTTTTTCAGTTTTATTGAGTGTGTGTATGTTTTTAGTGTTATAGGGATGTTTTATTTTCCGAACACAGTCAGCACATTGTGGCCGTGTTCGTAGTTTATATTATTAAGTGTTAGCTTTTCCTATTTATTATTAAGGCTTCCATTATTTTAAACTATTTTACATGTTCATATATATATATATATATTAAAATAGTTTTATGTTTATACATTCTTCTTATAGATAAAATATTTAAATAAATGCTCTGTTTATAATAAACAGTATTAAAAAACATTTACCGGCCTGAATGTCCGAGAAATTTCATAGAAAATATTCGTCCTCCGACAGGATTCGAACCTGTATCCTATACGGAACCGTCATTTAGCTGGACGTGCTTTTAACCGAATTGGCCAGAGAGGAGCGTTCGATTAAAGACACGTCAGCGTAAATGACGGTTCCGTATAGGATCCAGGTTCGAATCCTGTCGGATATTACTGTAGAAACGTGTAAAAAACCGCTACAGAAATGCAATCATGTTTCGATGTGTTTTAACACATCTCATCAGTCGATTAGTAAATGACTGGTTAGTAGACAATTTATTGAGATTTAAAAACAACATACAACCCTTTTTTCATAAGAAAAGGAAGAAAAGAAAAAGGGTAAGATAGAAAGACACAAGATATACTATCGTTTCCCTAGAAAAGGAGGAATAAGTAAAAAGAGTAAGAAAGAAGATGGATGAGATAGCAACAGGCTTCTTTTTTGTTTGTTTATATTCAGATCCACTAATCAAAATAGCCTACGTTAAGTTCAAAGTGTATGGGAGAAACGAAAGAAGCGATCATAAGTAAGAGGTCATGACCCACAGATTTAGAATTGTAGACAAATTCTAGACGCCATATTCGATACAAACATAACTTTGTTATGAATGGGAAATCGTAATATAATGAGATATTTGACAAATCACATACACCCTGAGTTAAAAGTTAAAATTTCACATTTTTGTACTTGGTCAATAATATGGCTCTTTAAGAAAGAAATAAAATTTTTGAACAAATTGAACGAACGGAATATTTAATATATAGATCAAACAAAATTATTTAAATATATAGATCAAACGAAATTATCTAATCATATAGATCCAGTAAAATTATTTGAATATATAGATCATAGAACATAGAATGCAACTATTAACTAATATAAGTTGTTAATAAAACCAATCAATGCAAAATGTCAGCCTAACACATATAACTCTATTTACATTATTCGGACAATTATCCTCATCTTTGTCGCCATATTTATTACAACGTTTCGGCTGTTGTACACCCCGGTCTTCTTCAGGTGGTTGGAATGTTGAACTGAACCCTTTATTTCGTTCACTGGGGTAGACTGTTCTAGTTCCACGTGCCATGTCTAATGGATGTCAATTATCAGTTATCTCCTTTTAATTCCCCTCCCCAAGTTCTCTACCGTCTTAACCGGGTATTGAACTCACACTCTGTCACTGGATCTAACCAACGTCTTTATTCACTCTGTCATGTGTCCCTGAGGAATTATAGACAGATACCTCTGCCTTTTCTATGAATATTTTTTATGGTAATTCTTCTGCCGTGCTTGATTGGCAGAAAGGTCTCATCATTTTATAGTTGAACTTCTAGATCTAATCATAAGTTCTGTGGAAATAGAACTTCTCGCTTGTAGAACTCTTTTACGTCCATTTTTCCTGTGTCTATAGATATAGACCTGATATATGTCCCACTTTGTGCTTATAAATGTCCACGGCGTGTGGACTTCTTGAGAGAACACACATTCATCATCACAGTTGAAAGTTACGTGTTAGCTCGCTGGTTGTGGAACGTTATTAGACATTTTTCCAGAAAGAAAAGTTTTTAATCGAAACTATGTGAAAGAATTTATATGATGAAATCAAATAAAAGACGGAGAAAATTTTTTTAAAAGTTCGTAATTCTAATTACACGTATATTAAATTTTCTTGTTCGTAGATATTTTTATCGATTTAAGAATAACAAAATTTGTTTTAATGGATGTCAGTTGTAAGTTATCTCCTGTTAATTCCCCTCTCCAATTTCGCCACTGACTTAACCGGGTATTGAAACTCTTTGGGCTATGGCACGTGGAACTAGAACAGTCTACGCCGGTGAGCTAAATAAAGTGTTCAGTTCGACATTCCAACCACCTGAAGAAGGCCGGGGCTAACAACAGCCGAAACATTTTAATAAATATGGCAACAAAGATGAGGACAATATTTCGAATAACGTAAATAGTGTGCATAATACCTCATCTCAGAAATATAGACAGATACTGAAAGGCCGAAACGTTGTTATAAATATGCCGACAAAGATGAGGACAATATTTCGAATAATGTAAATAGTGCACATAATACCTCATCGCAGAAGTATAGATAGATGCCTATAACTTTATAGTAAATATTATCCACAGGACTAGAAGAATAATGTACAAATTTTACTACGTTGAAATCGATCTTACTGACAGAAAGATAAGCTTTATATGATGCAACAATTTTCATCTAATATATAAGAAAAAGTAATTGTCTTTGATTTAATTAATCTTCCCTACTCAAGAACGTAATAATTTTCATTTTTTCCTTTGAATGCATAAAACAAGGTTTATATAAGGATCTAAATGTCCTTGTCAGTTTTAAAATTTTCCATTTCACTTTAGTAGTTTCATTTTCATCTTTCCACCTCCAAAAATAATTCGAAAGTGAAGTATTATTTCTATGTGTATTATTATTAAAAGACCAAATGGGTTGATAGCACTGCACACACACACACACACACACACACACACACACACACACACACACACACATATATATATATATATATATATATATATATATATATATATACAGACATGACAGAATTGAATAGACGCTCACAGAAACTGTTTATTTTATTAAACAAGTAATTTATACAAATGAAGTAATTATAAATGGTCATGAATTTAATAACTAATACTTGGTTGACATCCCTTTTGCTTTTTTTAATGCAAAGACCCTTCTCGGCATGCTAGCGATGAGTTCACGAATATCATCTTGAGGGATTTCTTGCCATGTTTGACGCAATAATCCTAAATCTTTGGGCTTAGAAAATGGCTTCCTGTTCTTTTTGCGGAGTTTTCAATCTAATATGCCCCAAAGGTGTTCAATTGGGTTAATATCCGGGGACTGACTTGGCCATGGAAGTTTATTGATCCCATTTTGTCTCAACCAATATTGTGTTGCTTGAGCAGTGTGACATGGAGCTCCATCTTCCATAAATAGGGAGTCAACTTTGCTCATTCTACTACTTGAGAATATTGGAAGGAACCCTTTCTTTAATATAGAAACATATTTGGTTGAATTAATGTTTCCTTCACACTCCACAAGCTCTGAGCGACCATCACTCCAAATTGCACGCCATACTATTACTGAAAGGCCCCCATGTTTCACCGTTGGCTGCAGTCTTTTTAAATCAAACTCTTGACTACAGAATCCCCATACCCATACTCTTCCACTGTCGGAAAATTGACTCATCAGAGAAAATAACAGTGGTCCAAAAGGTCACACCATCTCATGAGCCCAATCCTTTCTGCATTTGATATTGGCTGGACCGAGAATTGGTTTCCTTCTTGCAGCTCTGCCATAGTAGCCCAGCTTGTGAAGATACCTGACAGCTGTTCTGGGACTGACATCAACTTGTGTTGCTATGTCAGAGGCCTTGCAAGGTGGATCCTGTTCAACATTTCTTTCGACAAGACACATGGTTCTTTCAGAGGGCCCAGGGCGGCCTGGATGAGGTTTTGTGCACTTATTGCCCTCTCTGGTGAATTGTACGATCACTCTATTAACAGTAGAAAGGGGTATTGAAAGAATTTCAGATATTTTTCTTTGATTAAGACCACCTTCATGTTGGCCCACGATACGCCCTCGCTGAAATTCGGATAGGTCTAATGCTTTTTTGGTTCATGGCATGTTCCAGTATTGTTATCTGCAATTTTAATCAAATAATCTAAGTTAATTTATCTTGGTTATTAAAAAAAATCAGAAATAAAATTTATCTTGGTGTCTATTCAATTCTGACATGTCTGTATATATATATATATATATATATATATATATATATATATATATATATATATATATATATATGTCTGTGCGTGTGAGTGTGAGGAGTGAGACAAAGAATGCGAAAATACAACAGCTATGCTTTAAATAACAAGGTCCAGTGGGCTTTTCATTGACAGTGTGACAACATGAAAACTCTGATTTCAAGCTGTTTGCGCGATAGATGGTGCGGGACAAATCTTTACGAGCCTCAAATTATTTGGTGGTTCCAAGCTGTTTCACCTCTAGTTTTTCTGTTCATCACCTTGCAGCTGGATTCTGGAGTGGTTTTAGATTAGCGGAATCTGGCACTTTGCTAACACCTTAATTGGTCCCCCCCCACACATGACGCTATTTTTTCTGCGGGAATAGCAGAGAGGGTCGGCCTTGCCGGGTTTAAAACCTTACTTTCCAAAATGGCGTATCGCTGTCATGCCTATGCTAGAAATGTCCAGTCATCATTTTCCAGCCATGACAGATTCCACAACCGTTTACGCGGCCTTGGAGGTGATTAATTATTTCAAACCCTATAGCACCTTTTTCAGAGATCGAATGTTGCTAACCTATTAGCAACCTAACCTAACTTCAGATTACTCAGTTACACCCAGTTCAAGATTTTACAGCTAAGTCCAGCCGAACTGCATACACAGGGACGAATTCTCCTCGTTTGGTTTGCACTCCAATGGAAAAAAAATGTATGTTCCGCTCTTCTCGAGTTCTACTACTTTGTGGAAAAAATTCTGATATATGACCGTTACAATCCTTACATCCAGGTTCAAACCGTTGCTTATCTAATATATCTTCATAGCCAATAACCCTCAGCCTTGGGTGATTTTTGGTCCTAGTGTCGCG
Source organism: Acanthosepion pharaonis (assembly GCA_903632075.3). Classification (NCBI taxonomy): domain Eukaryota; kingdom Metazoa; phylum Mollusca; class Cephalopoda; order Sepiida; family Sepiidae; genus Acanthosepion; species Acanthosepion pharaonis. Next base: position 3,669,993 of record CAHIKZ030005106.1, read on the forward strand.
TAAATATTAATTTTTTTTTTTTTAAATCTAAAAATCCACCTAGATATACACGTTTTTAACTGTTTTGGAAATATTGGATATTGTGGTTGTGGAAGGATCCACCTAATTTGCATCCAGTACCGACCATATAAATATGGTTGGTTCGGGAAGAGAGGGAGAATCAGAGTTTCAACCAGAACTCTTGAGACGACTTTATCAACATTCTCAGGAACGGTCTTACCAGGAATTACAAAAGATATATATAAATATATCAACACTTTTTCTTGTTTCAATACATTTTGTTCTGATTGCATTATTCCATGCATTAGTCAAGTTTCAAAAGATAGGTTTAGAGATAGATAGATAGATGGTGTTGGATTAGGATCTAATTTGGTGAGTACCGACCATATAAATATGGTTGGTAGGGGATTAAATGGGAACAGAGATTCAACCAGAACTCTGCTCGATGCTTTTTTTTCAAACATTCTCCGACAGTCTTACCAGGAATATACAAAAACTATATGTAAATATTACCGAACTTTCTTGTTTCAATACAGTTTTGTTCTAAGTACATTTTGTTTCCATGCATTAGTCAAGTTTCAACAGATAGATAGATAGATAGATAGATAGATAGAGATAGACCGTTGTGGGGTCCACCTAATTTGCATTTGGTTTACCGACCATATAAATATGGTTTACCGGGAAGACCTCAGGGAGGAATCAAAAAAAGATATCTGCTTGCCACCACTCAGTCATCGTTGTTCTCAGGAACAGTCTTAGAAAAGTATGTAAATATCATTTGAACTTTTCTTGTTTCAATACATTTTGTTCCTAAGACACAGATTCATTTTATTCCAACCAACTAAAAACGTATTAGTCAAACACAGTCTTTTTTTTTAATTGAAAACAATCTTCGAATTAGGTACACAGAGAATACAATGAATTTTTATAGCAACACGGAAAGTATATATAATCTTCTTTTTTTTTTTTTTAATTCTCGTCTTTTGCAACCAACTGCTCGTTTTAACAACACCGAATTCAAATTAAAGCCCAATGTGTTTTGTTCACTTCGCAAGACGCACTTGGAAAAATGCCTTGAATTCACAACGAATTGGGTAAGTGCACAAAAATCGTTAAGTGGTGTAATTTGTTCAACTTCTACAACAAGGTCATCCTATGAGATCTGATGACCTTACCAGGATGTATCATCGGTGGGGGTAATGTTTACAGTATAGGATAGATAAAGAACACAGTGTTGATGGCTGGACCTCCTAGACAGTGTAGTGAAAGAAACCGAGAAAAAGGGTCTAACTATATCAATGGTCAGAAAGAAATTATGGTTATCAGCAAAAGAGAAAAAACGGACTACGAATTGGAAAAGTCAACACAAAACAAGTACATAATTTAAATGGCGGACAGGAAGTTGCGTACTGGACATTTGCCTCCCTGACAATTGCGTCCGTAGACAAATGCGTCCGTGGATAATGGCGTGCTTCTGATAATTTTTTGAAAGAGTTGTTTAATATAGAAATTTCCACAACAATACCTTCAATTACTCTAAACTAGCAGAAAGGTATTTACCATGAATAAAAAGTAGAGAAAATTTTTATTTTTTGAAGCAAAACAAAATTAAGCTAGCAGTTTCAGTTAACTCCAGTAGCGCGTACCACCAAAATCTCATAGATTCTGGATTTTATAGATTATATTTTTATTTAGAACCCATGGCTAATTCCCGAAAATCAAACACTGGTGGAAAAATATTTGTGGACGAGGAAAATTGTAGCTGCCACTATCATTATAAACTTTCCGCTGAAACAAAGACGTATTGACGATGTGAAGAGCGATCTTGCCACACTGTTGATTTGTATGTGCATTTAAAACAAAAATAAACTCTTATGATTTTATTTTAATTTTATTCCCTTTATAAAAAATTTATGATTATTACCTATATTTTTTTCAAAATTTATGGTAATTGGCTTGAAAATCTTAAAAAAATTATCAGAGCTACACAATTATCCAGAGACGCATTTGTCTAGCAACGCAAATGTCCATAGACGCAACTGTCTGGTACGCTGCTCTCATAGAATCGATTTAAATATCTGGGAAGGGTTTTAACAAAGGATGGCGAACGTGACAACGATATCCAAACGCGCACTTGAGAGTTACATTCGAAGAAATAAGAAACAGAAAAAAATCGTTGGAATCTAAGAGTCTTAAACTGTTATGCAATACCAACGCTCTAAGGTCTGCTCAGCATAGTTACAGTATAAACCACAGGTTAGTCCTGATGGCGTTGAACACAAACAAATGTGCCTGAGGCGTCAGCAAAATGCATTAGCTAGACCTCCTATCAGATAGGTATGCTTGGAAACAAGTGGCCAGACATTATTTTATTATAACCTAGCAGGCTTCGCCCGTTCGCTATCGCTTCGTCAAGTAAGATATATTCACTACTTGAAATCTCTGAAACAAAAATGTTAAACGAACATTTCATTTATTATAGTTATAGTTAAGGAAAGTTTTACAAATAGATGCCAACTTGTTGAAGGCCAAGTGAAATGCAAATTTCCAAAACTTTTCTGCACTGTATAAGACAATATTCCTATTTCTGATTTGAAAACCAAAATAATCCTTGAATGAACTAGCACTAACGAAGGATAGTTAATTTATGAAATATACTTTTTTTTTTAAAATCAGTATGCAAATTAGTTAATCCTGAAGAGTGATATCACCTAGAAGTAGATAATATATAGTACATATATTGAGCTATTAGCCCGTAAATGGAGTGATTTCGCATTATTTATCATCTCTCAGTTGCGTCTCTGTCCGTGCGCTCAGGGTCTTCTCTGTCAAAGAGCAGAGGGGCAACTGAGGAAAATTATACTGAAGAGGTGCCCAGCCCTGGAGAACAGCTGCCCTAAGCCGCGCCCTCCCATTGCACAAGAGGGAGGGATCGGTGCTCGCACCGAGCCCAGCGCAACCGACGTTTGCGGGAGCTGAGGGGAATTTTTGTCCCTACCCGACTGTACGTGCTCGGGTCCCCACATTAATCCGACCTTGTGTCACATCTCATTCTCGTGGGGGAATGAGTAAACACCGCACGTAAATTGCTATAAAGTAGAGTCTAGCTGCGATCTGTTCCAGCTAAACAGTCGAACTCTCCGCCTTTGGGCAGAGAGGAACCCGGACGAGGCTCCGCCGAAGGACAGTGTCTCGTTCGGGGAGGTGGACTGCCCCTGAACTCGTTTATATGGGTTCGAAAGGGAATATTCTTGGCCGAGTTTACGGTCTCGGAGAACCCACGTGAATCCAGCTTTGTGCCACATGCAACCCACGTTGGGGGGTATCTAAATATACTATGAAGTAGAGTTGAGACGTTTTTAACTCGAGAATTCGTTGCATAATTGTGTCTCGGTTTCACATTTATTCAAATAGATTCAATAATATAGGTTTTATTTAATTAGCTATTATGTTTCTCTAACTCTTCAAATGTTGAATGTATAAATAATTGCAATTTCTATTTTCCCATCTTTAACTATATTAATTTCATCTTATAAATTGTCCCATTTTCTCTCACCCATGAAATAAAAATAATTGTTTGTACGGAAAATAAGGATCTACATACATGAAATCGTTTTTAAATTAAGTGGCAGCAGAAGAATTATCGTTGAACTTTTAAAAAGGAAAGCTTAAACATTAATTCAATACTTAAATGCAGCTATTAGAGTTAAGGTCTTCTGTAGTTTATTAATGTCTATCGCATCTGCTACTCCGCAGTTATTGCGATGAGGGCCAAACCAAGAGACCCCCACAGGAGTTATTTTAAATGCCGCTCCATACGGTGGCTTTTAAACCAGTTTATAATCAAACGTGCACTGCAATTTTGGATAAAAAATGAAAATAAGAGTTAATCCCCTTGAAACATGAAAGCAACGATAATGGCTAGTATAAAATATTAATATATATTTTAAGCTCAAATAATCTGGCAACCCCAAATCTGAGCACAACGAAAATCGTTCCCTGTGCCTAACTTTTTTAAGACTTTTGAATGAGCTATGAATCATTGAAATCTGACCAGTGGATGTGGAGAAGTTGTTTGTACACAGACACACACAAACACACACACATACATTTTACTTTATATGTAAGATAGAGCAGGAAACTACTACATCAATTTTCACAAGAATGTATCTATAAAAAGTTAAGGAATCTGTGGAGAGCTATAATCACATTCGTCATAAAAGGACATGTCATATTAAAAATAGGATAAGGAATAACTTATATAGAAACTAAGACCAAAGGACAAATACGTGTTACTGATTTCCCGCCAGGCATCTGTAAACCTTTGCAGAGTTGATAACTATTCTGAAATAATTTTTGAAAACTTCCCATGAATTGATAGATAGGTCGTCATCCTCAAATCCAACTATACTCTAACTCTGACCTGCGCATGCGTGTATATAACAGGTTTATCGTTTCGCTCTTTGTAAAGCTAAGGGCGTCATTTGTATTCCAATTTAATTATAATATTGACAATTCCAGGAAAGAAGACGCATTTATTAATTAACATTTGTTTTGCTCTCTTCCTGTATCGATATATAAATCAAATTTCAGTGATTTATCAGATAAGCCAAACGACACCTACGCTAACCATCTTTCTTGCGCGCATATGCTGATCTGATAAGAGCGTAATGCGGTTATCTTTTCTCTTGTACTGTGTATTCCTACGCGTTAGCCTGAGTCTTATTTTATCATAACTACATGCATTAGTTTTTGTTTGCCTGCAACAAAAGAGAAACCAGTGGGTGTCTCAGCGTGGGGTAATGGCTGACAAGGTAGTTCAGTTGACCAATTTTACTATGTAGAAGAAAAGAGTTCTGAACAGACATGTCTTACGAATCCTTTTGCTGGGCAATCTCTGCACAGGTGAAGACAATCTTGGAAACAAAAGAAAGGTTATTCTACAGAAAGATGCTGAGAATAAAATGGACGAAGAAAGAAAGCTTGAAGAAATTTACACTCACAGGACATATCGAACGAAAAATAGATTGAGGAAGGCAGCAGCCGCCTACCTGACGTTGCTAAGAGCTACAAGGAATAGGAAGTTGTGGAGAGCCATGATCACCTAAGTCCTTAAGGTATACGGCGCATAGAAGAAGGGTTTGGTTTGGTTAATTTTGTTTTACGGCATTTCAACCTCAATGATTTATTTAATGCCGACAAAATTTTAATGCTGGTAATTTTTTTCAATAATGTATTGCTGGTAATATTTTTTCCCTTCAAAAAATCTATCTCTGTTAATATTTTATTTTTCAAAAATCTGTTGCTGACAATATTTTATCTTCAAAAATGTATTGTTGTATTTTTTTTTCTTCAAAAATGTATAGGTGGTAATTTTTTTTCAAAGATGTATTGAGTGTAATATTTTTTTAATATATTGCTTGTAATAATTTTTTCTTCAAAAATGTATTGCTGGTAATAATTTTTTACAATGTATTTCTGGTATTAAAACTTATTTTTACACTTTGATAGTGTTTTGACCCTAGTTTGAGTGTTAATAATTTGCCTATAGCTCGGACCCTAACAGGTGCTACCACAGCGGGTCAGGGTGGACGTGGGAACATAAGCAATTAAGAGGTGGTTCCACACTACTCAAAACCTCCTGATCAGTGGCCTTGCTGTTTGGACGTAGTTTATCGTCTTAGCCTGGACACGGGTGTAGTTTATCATCTTACTCAGGACAATAGAAGAAATGGGTGGTAAGTTCAAACCTCAACCGCGTCTATTACTTGTGTTCTTGTGACAAAGCTAAGCTAAGCTTAATATTTCAGGGAACACTCATACGAGGTAAATGTCTAACTAGCTATTATATTTGATCATTATTACTGGGTAGTGAGTTCGATTCCTACTGGATGCACCTTATCTTTGGCCTTGTGCCAAGGCAAAATAAACGGTAAGAAATGAAAGAATTGTCAGAGTTTAAAATGTGTGGTTATTCTCAGAATTTATTCAATCTCTACAGAGAAGCAATCTTAAAGGAACTACAAATCCTAACAGGATTTATTAACGATGGGCAGAGTCTTATGAAGATTAGATTCGCTGATGACATCGCGCTGATGACAGAAATAAAACCGGAGGATCTCCTAGAAAAGATACTAAAGAAACGTATGAAGAAAAGCCTAGCCAGTATAAGAAGACAGAATTTAAGTTCATTAGTTAGTGAGATAATGGCACTTGGATATTTGTCCAACGGATATTTGGTCAACGGACATTTAACCGAATGGACATTTAGCCGAAAATGTAGTGGCGTGCTTACATGTATGTCACAGCGTGTTTGAGTGCAAGTAGCAACAGATTTAACTCTTGGCAACAACGTAACCAAAATCTTTGGCTAATTATAACCGTTACTAGGGAAACGATTAATTCTTTTGATTTATTCTTTAAAAGGAGAAAGAAGATCAGAATGTAAATTCAGAAAGCATTGCTTATGCCATTAAGATTTTTTTTTTTTTTTTTTAAAAAAAGCGACAAGGCTGAATGAATTCCTCCGAGTAACTCTTCTTCCTTATTCTTTTAATATTCGTTAAACAATCAACAACTCTCAAGGTAAAAGACAATGCATATTTGACCCTGTTTTCCGGCTATAAATTCGGTTGTGATTAAAAACCCTAAAAGTCAAGGTTATATAAAAGACAATTAACCATACTGTTTTTTTTTTTTTTTTTTTAAAAAAAAATTACAAGCATGAACGCCGAAGTGCCTGTGATGAAACGCCAGGAAGTTAAACGAGCGTAGTTTTCTAAGCTAAATTATGATATTTTCAAAATATGCAGACAGTCAAGTTAGTAGCCAATCGGCGCAAAGTTAGATGACCTTGCTAATGTTTGACTTTATTGATTTTATACAATTTGCAATGGTTGCCGATATACGCAGTAGGCAGATTTATTTATTTATTTATTTAGAAAGAAAGAAACAAAGAAACAAAGGAAGAAAGAAGAAAGAAAAATATCATGCAAAAACGATATTGAAAAGTAAAGAAAAACGAATGTCAGCAAAGAAGGACAAGAAGGGACAACGCTTAAAGAGAAGAAAGAGAATAATAAAAAAAGTTGAATGAAATAATAACTCTTATTCGGTGAAAGAAAGACAGAAAGAAAGAAAGAAAAAAAGAAAGAAAAAAAGAAAAAGTGGGTAGGTTAAAAAGAATAAAAAATTGAAGAAATAAATGAAAACATTGCCAAAAATAAATAACAAACAAAATGCCTCAAACAATAATTCGAAGAAAGAAAGAAAGAAAGAAAGAAAAAAGATTGAAACTGTAAGAATAGAAAAATAATAGAAAAAAAAGAAAGAAAAAAGGAAAGACAAATAGAATGGAAGGAAGGGAAGAGATCAAATGAAAGAAAGAAAGAAAAAAAGAAAGAAAGAAAGAAAGAAAGATTGAAACTGTAAGAATAGAAAAATAATAGAAAAAAAGAAAGAAAAAAGGAAAGACAAATAGATGGAAGGAAGGGGAGAGATCAAAAGAAAGAAAGAAAAAAAGAAAGAAAGAAAGAAATAAAGAAATGAAAGAAGGAAGAAAGAAAGAAAGATTGAAACTGTACGAATAGAAAAGCAATAGAAAAAGAAAGAGAAAAAGAAAGACAAATAAAATTGAAGGAAGGGAAGAGATCAAAAGAAAGAAAGAAAGAAAGAAATGAAAGAAGGAAGAAAGAAAGATTGAAACGGTAAGAATAGAAAAGCAATAGAAAAAGAAAGAGAAAAAGAAAGACAAATAGAATTGAAGGAAGGGAAGAGATCAAAAGAAAGAAAGAAAGAAAGAAAGAAAGAAAGAAAGAAAGAAAGAAAGAAAGATTGAAACTGTAAGAATAGAAAAGTAATAGAAAAAAGAAAGAAAAAAGGAAAGACAAATAGATGGAAGGAAGGGGAGAGGTCAAAAGAAAGAATGAAAGACAGAAAGAATGAAAGAAAGAAAAAAAGAAAGAAAGAAAAAGAAAGAAAGAATGATTGAAACTGTAAGAATAGAAAAGTAATGGAAAAAGAAAGAAAAAAGGAAAGACAAATAGAATGGAAGGAAGGGAAGAGATCAAAAGAAAGAAAGAAAGAAAGAAAGAAAGAAAGAAAGAAAGAAAGAAAGAAAGAAAGAATGTAATGGAAAGACTGAAAAAAGAAGGAAAAACAGAGAATGAGATGATGAATGTAGCAAAAATATAAATCACACAAAATCAGCAGAACACTTAAATGAAAGACAACAACAAAAAAAGAAATAAAGAATGAATGAATGAAAAAAGAATGAATGAATGAATGAATGAAAAGGGAATGAATGAATGATATGGTACGACACTGTGGATTTATCTTTAGCAAGATCAACTAATAGACCAATATTGAGTTCGATTACAGGCTGTCACAAATTTATCATATTGTGTTTTACTAAACTAAACTTAGAAGAAATATCAGAAGTTGGTTTCTGCCTTAGGAGTAACGATTAACAAACTTGTCTTAATTTCAATACTATTGACAGTTTGATCACTGAGTGCCCCAAATTGCTGGCCTTGTGTAAGAATGATTTAAGCTTAGCAAATATATAAAAAAGATTGAATATTGAACGAAGAAAGATTGAATAAAGGAATGAAAGGACGAAAAAAAGCACAAAAACGAATGAAAAAATGAAAGAAAAACAAAGAAAAAAAAAGAAAGAATATTATTTTTACCCCCCCCCCCGAAAAAAAAATAGCGATAAAAAAGAATGAATCTTCATACAAATTGATCGGATTACAAGCAAAAAAAAAAAAAAAAAAACTATTCGTCTCTCTCTGTTTTCAATTTGTGTGTATGAAAAAAAAAAGAAGAAAAAAAAATCCATTCTAAAATTTGTTTTGTTTGTGCACAGGTCAGACATATTTTATTTTAACGAAAGGAATTATGTATAAATGTTTCTATTGCTTACAAATATTTTTTAAGTTGTTTTTTTTTTCTTAAACTAAACAAAACAGATATTTTACTATTCATTTACTTTTTAAGAATAGGAATTAAATGTTCGTTTTCATTTATTTATTTATTGATCCGATGAATAATACCTCGGAGGCACGTGGTACAATTGCGCATATGTCTGGTATTGCTAACAGCTTTTTAATATTTCTCTATAATATAAAGACTATGTGTTTCCAGCTTGCATAGACTAGCGTACTTTTTCAGTTTCAAGAACGCATTCTTGAATCATTATAAATTAATACTGAAAAGCAAGACGTTGTATATTTAAATATAAACGTAATTAAGTCGTTATCACGACTGTGGCGGACTTCACCACATTTATTTAACTTAGATTAGGAAACCAAACTGACGTGAAGAAAAAGAGGATAAGCCAAAGATATCATTACACATAAAATTTGTATTTAACAAGATGTACAAACAAGGATGTGAAAGAAAACCATGCATTGAGTAAAACAAGAGTTTTCTCTCTTTAACTATCAATTGTTCCAAAGTTCACTGAAAGAAATAAGGTTGTAATAGTTTCTGGTAACAAATGTTTTGAACAGTTTTGCTGTGTAAGAAAAAAATTATGTGAGTATAGGGAATATTCAGCATGCGAGTGGTGGTGTGAATGAGAAGGTTGGCGCATGGTTTCAACAGTCGTGGATTCCTGTTGCAGCTGAAGTCTCACTCCTTTACTAAGAATTTTCTTTGCTTATATAGGTGATAATCGGTTCCGAACGCGCTGCGCGGGAAGAACCACTCTTCACCTGCAGACAATCTGATTGGTTGGCATTGACCAATCAGCGAGCGAGCTTTGGGGAGACTCACGAAAAACTTCTGGGATCCGATTCTCCCAAAAGTGCACAAAATCGACTACATGAAAATATAGCGATTATAAAATTACACAGTAGTGTTGATTTATTATCCAATGAATGCTTGTTGTTGTATGATTTATTATCCAATGTATGCTTGTTTGATGATGATGATCATCACACGACTATAATAGACCAGATCGTTCATATGTTAAAAGTATTGTGTAGAATAAACAATTTATCACAAGCCTTTTAGCATGAGAGATTTAGAAAGGGCGAAGATAAGGGGCAAGTAACTCTGATTTGCGGCGGTAGTGATAACTCCTTAATTAGTTTATACGTTGATAACCAACGTCTTCCTTTAACCTGTTCCCTATTATTATTGCAATGACTCATATTGGTAAGACGTCTGCTTTGAACCAATTTTTATGGAATGGACTCTTAAATATGTCGACACATTTTACGTTAAAGATATAATCTTTCTTTAAAAAAAAGGGGGGAGAGATGAAAAAGAATTAAGGAAATGATGTAAGAAAAGACAAAAAAGGAGAAAGGAGTTTAGAAAGAAAGAAAGAAAGAAAGAAAGAAAGAAAGAAAGAAAGAAGTGTAAACTGAGAAAGAAAGAAAGAAAGAAAGAAAGAAGTGTAAACTGAGAGGAAAAGAAAGAAAGAAAGAAAGAAAGAAAGAAAGAAAGAAAGAAGTGTAAACTGAGAGGAAAAGAAAGAAAGAAAAGAAGTGTAAACTGAGAGGGAAAGAAAGAAAGAAAGAAAGAAAGAAAGAAAAGGGAAGTCAAGAATAAAAAAGAAAAATGAGGGAAATGGAGTGATATGTATTTGAAAGATAGTTATATAACGTAACTATGAACACTAATGCGTATATCCCAATCCTCATAAAGGCGTTGGACCCTATTGTAAGTCGGGGTAATATGCTGTCCAGGTGCTCGTAAACTATTTCAGTGAATTTATATCAAAGGTTCCCAACGTGGGACGCATGGCCCACCGGCAGGTCATACCAATATGTTGGTGGGGCATGCGTAGGATTTGCACCCTTTGGCTTACTATACCAACAGAAGAAGTGCTATTCGAGAATGAGTGAATTGTTTTCTAGTCAGTCTGAGTGAGAATGTTTATGTTAATACATACAATGTAAATACAGTATAAATATATAAAAATATTTCGTGTGCATAAACGTACATGTTTAATTGAACCTGACCGAAAGAATTCTGAACAAACATCTGTGTACGGGATGAAACGATCTTATCTCTTTTAAAAATGACTGTTAAGGAATAAAAACTTCAACAGTAAATTACATATTGTACGTAAATCAGTCATTAAAAACATGGAAAGATATATAAAATTCCTCTTTCCCTCATCAAATTAATGTCATCATACATCTCTGGAAAGCAAGAATTCCCAACATGGGGCGCATGGCACACCGGTGGGGCATGGTACTATTTTGATGGGATATGCGTAGGATGTGCACCCTTCGGCCTACTATACCAACAGAATAAGGGGGAAATTCAAGAATGAGTTATTAACAGTGAATTGTTTTCTAGTGAATCTCAGTGAGAGTGTTAATTTTAATGCGTGTTAATACATACGATGCATATACGATATGCACACATAAAAAAATATTTTGTGTGTATCTATGTGTTGTAGTTTCTTCCCTCTAATGAGGCTTTTGTGGACTCTTCCACTTAAAATAAGTTAGTAGGAAAGTAAGTCTCGGGGGCGGAACGGAGATATAGACTGAACTCTGGTCAACCGACACACACTCCCAAGTCGTGTAACACACTTCTGTTGTATTTACTGTTCGATACACTATTTATCTGGAAACTCTTGTTTTGTTATTCCTTAACCAATTACTTGGTCACATCATATATATATATATATATATATATATATATATATATATATATATATATATATATGATGGGTAATTGGCATAAGAATTGTGTAATTGGCATATAAGAATTAAATATTATATTTTGTATTATTATTTCATGATTAAAATGATCAAAAGTATATTACAGAATTCGCTTTCATTCAAATATTTTATATTTCTGCCTTTCAGTTCTCCATTATATATTTATATTATAACTCCATTATGGGTCAGAGAAATCTTAACTGCTATCTTAAGTAAAAAATATCCTATTCATTGTCAATTTAGATTCAAACATCCTAGTTGAACATATGTTCAGTCTATGGTATTCTCAACCTTCTTCTGTTGGACATCATGTCTATTACGTTAGCCATATTCTTTATCTGTAAGACAATGATTCCCAACGTACAGCCGGTGGTGTATGGTAATATTTTTGTGGGGCATGCGTAGTATCTGCACCCTTCGGCTTACTATACCAACGTGAGCTCAAATTTGATTTTGCATTATTATTTCATGATTAAAATGATCAAAAGTATATTACAGAATAAACTTTCATTTAAATATTTTATATTTCTTCCTTTCACTTCTCTATTATATGTTTTGAAAATATATATATTTAACTGTCTTTTTTTTTTTTTTTTTTTTCTTTCATGGACGCCATGGTCTTTGGAGGCTTGTTTAGAGACCAAGTTAATAGCCTTTTAAGCTTCCTTCACGTGAATTACCTGAATTAACATTTTGAATATGTAACAATTAAATATTACAAGGGTCACCATAATTTTAGAAATATTAAAGTGGGGCCTGGCCTAAAATCAGTTGGGGACCACTGATTTAGATGAATTGTTTTGCATTTCTTAATCTGGAAGGAGTTCACTACAACTCAAAGCAAATGGAATAGTAATAACAATCTTGTGAATATCAGGAGCCACTACCTGGTTTTAAGAATTAAATATTACAGTTTGTGGGGGCACCAGAATTATAGAAATACCAAAGTTGCGAACCACTAGTTTAGATCTTCCTCTTATAGTTTGGTGCGATTCTTAGCATACCTATGAATATCTCGATCTGACTAGCCAATTTAAGAATATGATTCGAGTTTCTGCTTTAATGTTTTTGTTTTGTATCAAACTGACGTGTTGGACGAAACTTCTTCTAATGAAGACTGCGGTGATTATTGAGGAACTATTCTATATTATTGAGTAAATATTCTATATTCAATTTCCTTATCTTTTTTTAAGTCTTTCGCCCCAGGCAAATAAATACTTAACAAGAACAGAAAAGTAAAACCCAACCAAACATAATTAGCCATCTCAGTGAATACCGCGTTAGTAGGGCCGTTCGGCTTAACATCCGATAAATTTAAAAATCAAAGCCCAAATCATCGACGCACAATAATTCACACTAATTCGACTGGATAGTTACTCAATCATCATCGCAGTCAGTAGCCTGACATCGCTATTTATACACCTGGCGGAAACCATATATTCATATGTTACACTTGAAGCTTGGTGTTACTTATTTTCTTCTTATATGACATTATTATTGTTATCGAGTTGCTATTCTGCACCCACACTGTTGCCCACAGAGTTTTGCCTGGAGTGTTAATGTTCCAAGGTCGTTAAGTACATATCCAAGACATGGGAAAACTAGAAGATGCGCTATAGTTTGTAATTACCTATATTCTAACTCTTGTTCATCATCAGTGGTATATCCCCATTTCTGAAGGTTCTACAGCGACCGACAGCGAAGTGACTGTAGACGAGACCCCAGATCACATTTCATAAACGCTGCTGGATTTTGTTGAGGACCTCGAGATGAACAGTGGGATTTGTATATATGCATGTATAGCTGGCCACTCGTATTCGAGCATAACCGTGAATTAGGGAGGCTAACCAATCCCTGTTGCAGACGCTTGCTCAGGCAGATTTGTGTTTATTCAACACCCACAGAGACCAGTTGAGGTTTATGCTGCAATTATGCTGAGCAGACCTTAGTTACAGTTTCTGGGAGAGAGCGAGTTATCTACCGTGATCAACAATTTGAACAAGACCGGCATGCTCAAGCCCTCGGCCATGGTGACTTGTGACTTCGTGCTAGCACATATATCGACGGCCTGGAAGCGTTCCGTCTAAGCAGTTTCACTCACAAGGCTTGAGTCAACCCGTGGTATGCATTTCAGGCACTTTCCAAACGTGCCGCACGCTGGGATCTAACCCTCCAGTCCGATAACATCAGGAAGTCTCCTTCCTGACGAATCGAGCATGGTGAGATTTGAACCAGAGTCTTATGGTCAGAATGCGAGCCTTCTAAGCCCTCTGCATGTATGGCAACTGTATTCAATGCAAGGAAGAATAGTAGATTTGTAGATTAGAGGGATGGATTCAGGAGAGAAAACCTTCCAGCCCGACACAGAGAACCAACCTTCCTGGCGGTAGATGAAGCTACTGATTAAGAATACTAAATGTGTTTTAACTGAAGCAAGCTTCGAAATATTTTAAGTATTTAGTATTTATTGATTTCACATCCTGAATTTGGATTCAGCGCATATGTTATCAGTGCTTTCAATCCAATTCCATGTCATAGCAGAAGAAAAATAAAATAATAACTAAATTGGTAATAACGCTGACGACGCTGAATTCCAAAAAATAAAATCATTAAAAAATAAAATATTGATGCTCTTAAGGAAAGACGATAGCTGAACGCATAAAAAAAATAAATGGCGGATAAGTTGTCAGTTTGGTGATTAGGGCCAGATCAACTCATCTTGGCTAAAGCCGACTTAAACGACCTTCAGAGGACTGATCTTCGTATATCCCACCGTAGAAATCCATCATGGCGTCTGTTCGTGTTATGATTATCTCGCAGACGTGAGGTGTATGTGCTATCATGGCGCTCCCAGAACTTCATTCTTGTACAGGCGAAATAATCCTTTACGCAGGTCAGACCAAAGCCGGTCTAATCTCTGACACCACGATAAAGACACACACACACACACACACACACACACACACACACACACACACACACACACACACACACACACAGAGAAACACACACTCACGCACAAGCGCGCGCACACACACATACCAAAAGCTTCTGATTACAAGCGAAATATGATACATCGCTTCACTTAATAATAAGTGACTGCACTATTTTCATTATTCGGACTATTGTCTTCATCTTTGTCGCCATATTTATTACAACGACCGTTGTACACTCCGGCCTTCTTCAGGTGTTTGGAATGTCGAACTGAACCCTTTATTTCGCTCGCTGGGGTAGACTGTTCTAGTTCCACGTGCGATATCTTATGAATGTATGTTATCAGATATCTCCTCTTAATTTCCCTCTTCAAGTACTCTGCCATATGTCCTCAAGGACACATGGAACAGTGAATAAAGGCGTTAGCTTGATCCAGTGACAGGACTCAAAGGGTGTGAGTTCAATACCTTCTTAAGGCGGTGGAGAACTTGGAGAGGGGAATTAACAGGAGATAACAGATAATTGACATCCGAATAATGTAAATAGTGTGCACAATACCTCATCTCAGAAATATAGACAGATACTGAAGGGCCGAAACGATGTAATAAATATCGTGACAAAGATGAGGACAATAGTCCGAATAATGTAAATAGTAAACATAATACCTCATCCCAGAAATATAGACAAATTCTGAAGGGCCGAAACGTTGTAATAAATATGGTGACAAAGATGAGGACAATAGTTCGAATAATGTAAATAGTGAACATAATACCTCATCTCAGAAATATAGACAGATAGTGAAGGGCCGAAACGTTGTAATAAATATGGCGACAAAGATAAGGACAATAGTCCGAATAATATAAATAGTGTACATAATACCTCATCTCAGAAATATAGACAGATACTAATAAGTTACTATTTAGAAAGTTGGAAAACAATAAACACGAAATCATTTTTAAAAATATACCGAAATAGTTCATATTTTTGTAATAAAAACAAAAAAAACAACAAAAAAAAAACCCCAGTGAGTTTCACCCTTTAGAAAGCCAGTGGCCCACTCGATATTTTTGCGTATAGGAGTGGAAGATAACTGTTAACCCTGTCCTTGAACATGTCAAGATTGTAGGGGGAAGCAAACTTCTGGGAGTTGATTCCACAGAGCTGCGGGTGGCTAGAAGAAGCTGCTGATGGAATATGGAGAGGATCTGAGTGATTTGCTATTAGGTATGACATTTTCTTGCTGTGAAAGTCTCCCTCGGGGTCGGGGGGACCAGGGAATGTAGTTCGTTCCAGCACCTTCCGTAGAAGTAGCGGTAGAATAGAGAGAGACTCACCACACTCCGCCGGTGGACGAGAGGTTGAAGGGTGGAAAATAATTCGTCACCTACAAGGACTCGGAGACGATATTGAACGCAATCAAGCCTGGGGAGTGAGAAATGGGCAGCTCCCGTCTAAATATGACAACAGTACTCCATTTTTAGTCTGATATGGCTCTTATAAAGGTAGGGAATAGCAGGTTTGGTTTGGTTTGGTTTATTATGGTTTACGGCATATCAACCTCAATGGGTTATGTAATGCCGACAACATTTTAAGGATAGATTCATATGAATAGAATATGTATTCTTTGGTTTAGATTGGTTTGGTTTATTTTTGGTTTATTTTTGTTTTACGGGCATATCAACCTCAATGGGTTATTTAATGCCGACAACATTTTAAGGATAGATTCGTATGAATAGAATATGTATTCTTTTGTTTAGATTGGTTTGGTTTATTTTGTTTTACGACATATCAACCTCCATGGGTTATTTAATGCCGACAACATTTTAGGGATAGATTCGTACGAATAGAATATGTATCCTTTGGTTTAGAATGGTTTGGTTTATTTTGTTTTACGGCATATCAACACCTCAATGGGTTATTTAATGTCGACAACATTTTTTATTGCTATTTTGTTTTATCAAAAATCTGTTTCTGATAATATATTTCCTTCAAAATTGTATTGCTGGTAATAATTTTTTTCAAAATATATTGCTGGTAATAGTTAACTAGATGCCCATAGCTGGGACCCTAACAAGTGCTACCACCCCGGGTCAGGGTGGACCTGGGAACACCAGTAATTAAGAGGTGGATCCGCGCTTCACAAAAGTTCCTGGTCAGAGGCCTTGCTGCTGAACGCAGTTTATCGTCTTACCCAGGACGCGGATGTACTTTAACGTCTTACCCAGGATGCGGATGTAGTTTAGGACGGAGAGAATAGCAGAAGGAGTCAGGTACTCATTGGAGCGGTAAAGTTAGCCGACCATTTTATCATCATCCTTAATAATTAAGAAGAGAAGAGGGTCAAAAACCATGTGAAAGATTGTTTCTGTTCACGCGTTCAGATATTTGCCAGTGTCAAATTACACGCCAATTATATTATAGGCTTTAGCCAAGCACTTAGCACTTCAAAAACTTTATTTCAACAATCCAAGAAAGCTGAATATTTCAAACTATCTCTCTTCATCTACTTTTAAACGTATGCAAACCATTTATCCCTTCGATAAGCAACGAACTTTCTTACGTTTGATTGAAATATTTTCTAATATTATTTGTTGCCATTTGATTTAATATGTTGTATGAACATTTCCGTTTCAAGACAATTCGTAAAATCTATGGACTTGAAAAATTTATGATTTATTTTCCTGAAACGAGTTGCTGTCACAGCTTCAAGCGTGTAAATTCATAAATAAATTCTTTCTTTTGTTTTGTTAAAATCACCTGTTTATTTCCTCGTCATTTTCAGTCCCCATTAAGCTTCTTGACATGGGCAAACCAACCGTTCATTTTAACTCCGAAGCCCCACGCCACAATATGTAAATATTTATGAGATTCTGCAACATTTATCCCGCAAACAATATTGGAGGACAACAATGTGAGCCCGGATAAAGAAACATAAAACAATTAGCATGAGACAAACGACAATGCATTTGTTTTACAATGAGGTTCACTTTTACCAGGCTCGGGGGCCAATCGAGGTAGACGCTTAATTTGGAGGCCATTTGTGTGTATAGATCTGGCTCTTGTAAAGGTAGAGAACAGCCAGAGGGGTCGGGTAATTACTGGAGAGATACAGAAAGCCGACCATTTTAACGGCATCCATAGCTCGTATGAATGAGTTCCACTTAAGGTCGGATTTGAGTCTGAGGTCCAAGAGTCTTTCGAAGCACGGTGCTCCCTTGAGATGACCCCTTTCATCCTGATTGGTGGTAGTTCGGCGTCAAATCGACGATGGTAGAATGTAACTAGCTTGGTCTTTGAGGCATTGAATGTAACCAGCCAGTTTTTATACCTTTGGGTAGTTTGTGCAAGATGGTAAGAGAGCTCAGTCGGCAATCTCTGACCTTCGAGAGTTTTGGATGAGCGCCCGTATATAGTCATACCATCGGCATAGATGTTTACAAATGATCGCAGTATATACTTAGACATATCATTTATAAAGATCAAAAACAGTGTTGGTCCGAGGAGTGAACCCTGGGGTACCCCTGCGTTAATCTCTAAGTCTCTAATGGAGTGGGTATTGATAACTTCCTTCATGGACCTACCCCGAAGGATTTTAAGACCGAGAAGACTCTTTCGCCGATTCCATAACAAGAGTGCTTGTGTATTAAGTCTTTGTGCCAAACATTGTTGAATGCCTTTGAGATATCTAGTACTGTGGTCCTGTAGGTATGTTTGTCGTCAATAGCCTAACTGCTTCTATGATTAATGGTAGTTAGGACCTCAGCAGTGGAATGGGCCGACCGAAACCCATATTGCACGTCGCTGAAGAGATTGTTCTCGATGAAGCGCTTATTCATTATGGCCTCAAAGTGTTTGCCGAGGAGACTGGCGTGGCTGTATTGGGCGGGGGAAGATCTCACGCCCACATTCTTTAAAACCGGGCATAACGCATGACACTTTCCACAGGTTTTGGGAAGGACATCATCTTGAACCGGCGGTTGAATAAGTTACCAAGGATTGTGGATAATCCCGGATTGATGTTCCTAAGTAGCGCCACTGGAATATCGGATCAGTGGCTTTCTTAGTGTCAAGACATTTTATAAGTCTTGAGATTTCTCATGATGTGATGGTAATATTACTGAGATTGTGCTCAGTGAGACGCAAGGACTTGGGGAGGGGATGGTCTTTATCATCTAACATTGAGTTACAGGCAAAGATGGAATCGAAGAGGTTCGCCTTAGCGGTCGAGGAGGATACAGATACAACTCAGTTGACTGCAAGCAAAACCACCTGCATATAGATAGAAAGTGGCCTGCTTTCTGTTCATGCGCTATTGGTGATCAAAGTTTGGGCTTGTTCACGCCAGTATTTTTACTGCTGTTACAGTGTAAACATGGCCACTCCGCTAGCAGTGTACACCAAGCAGGAACAAAAATGAAGTGGATTCGGATCACTGGTCGTTTCGAAAGCAGGAGGGGAAAAAAGGAAACAGCAAGTAATATTGCAAACGAACATATGCATTGAGAATAAAAGTGTATTGCTAAGAGCTACAAAGAATAGGATAGTTGTGAAGGGCCGTGGTCGGTCAAGACCTGAAGAAGCAAAAGAAGAAGAAGAAAGGGGAGGAGGAAGGGAGAAGTAGAAGAAGAAGGAGAGGGGAGTAGAAGAAGAAGCAGAAGAAGAAGAAAGAGGAGTGGGAAGAAGAAGAAGAAGAAGAAGAAGAAAAAGAAAAAGGAGAAAGGGGAGGAGGAAGGGAGTAGTAGTAGTAGTAGTAGTAGTAGTAGTAGAAGAAGAAGAAGAAGAAATGGGAGGGGGAAGGGAGTAGGGGAGAAGAAAAAGAAGAAGAAGAGAAAGAGGAGGAGGAAATAGAGAAGAAGAAGGGGGGAGGAGGAGAAGACGAAGAAGAAGGAGGAGGAGGAGGAGGAGAGGAGAAGAAGACGTAGAAGAAGGGGAGAAGAAGAAGAAGGAGGAGGAGGAGGAGAGGAGAAGAAGACGTAGAAGAAGGGGAGAAGAAGAAGAAGAAGAAGAAGAAGAAGAAGAAGAAGAAGAAGGCGGAGGAGGAGAAAATGCCGCCACTCTAGAATTCCATTTGGAAAATTTACAGATTTCCGCGACGAATATTCGTCTTAAATTCTCTTTGGTTGATTTCCAACGATTTTATTTTTACCATTTTGTCCTGTTGCCAGGCGCATGTGAGATTTCCTTTCTTTCTTTCTTTCTTTCTTTCTTTCTTTCTTTCTATTTTTTTAAAAGTGATTTTCATCAAGTTTATTTTACCTTTCATCCTGTGACTTGAAATTTATCATTCATAAATTCCTAAGGTTTCCTTTATGCTAATTAAAGAAGAAAAATATAAGAAAACTCAGAGAAGACAGCGAGTGAAACAAAAGGAAGAAAGACACAAAGGAGGGAATATAGGTTCGAACAATGGGGGGTGACAACGAAAGCAAAAAATATTTTTAATTAATTAATTAATTAAAACGTATAAAGTGAAAGAAAAGTGGAACATAGTAAAAAATGAAAGAAACAAAAAAGAAAGAAAATTAAAAATATCGATTGCTCTAAGCAGAAAAGAACGAAGAACATAGGTGTAAAGATAGGAAAACAAAAGTAAGAAAAGAATTATGAAGAAAGAATGGTAAAAAATGTAAAGTAAAGGAAAAGAATTAGAAAGAAAGAAAGAAAGAAAGAAAGAAAGAAAAGGAAAGAAGAAGAAAGATTGGATAGGAACAAAAATAAACAACTGAAAAAATAAATGAAAATATGGCCAAAAATAAATAACAAACAAAATGCCTCTTCTGCAGAGGATAGAAAAGACGAAAAAAGAAACAAACAATGATTTGAAGAAAGAAAGAAAGAAGGAAAGAAAGAAAGAAAGAAAGAAAGAAAAATCATAATGTAAAGAGGGGAAAATATGAAGAAAGAAAGAAAAATTATAAAATTACAAAAATAAAGAACTAAAAGTGTGAAAAAAAGTGAAATAAAGAAAAAAATCTTAAAAATAAAGGCAAAAGAAAGAAAAATCATAAAAGTAAAAAACAAAGAATTATGATGAAAGAAATAAGAAAAATTAGAAAGAAAAAAAGAAAAATATGATGGAAGAAAGATAGAAAGAACAATTACAGAAGTAAAGAAATAAAATAATGAAAGAATTTGTAAATAAAACGTTATGAAGAAAGGAAAAAGAAGGAAAGAAAAAGAATGAAAAATCTTAAAAAGAAAAAAAGAATGAAAAACCTTAAAAAGAAAGAAAAAATAATGAAAAACCTTAAAAAGAAAGAATGAAAAATCCTTAAAAGAGAGAAAAAGAATGAAAAATCTAAAAAAGAAAGAAAAAGAATGAAAAATCTAAAAAAGAAAGAAAAAGAATGAAAAATATTTAAAATTAAGAGAAAAATGAATAAAAAAATTTAAAATGTAAGACAGAAAAAAGAATGAAAAATCTTAGAAAAAAGAAAAAAATCATAAAGGCAAAGAAAGGAAAAAGAGTTTAAGAAAGAAAGAAAGAAAAAAACAAATGAAAAAAAAACGTAAAGATAGAAGTAGAGAATCCAAAAGAAAAGAAACAAAAATGGCTTCGGCTGGTTGCTTTTACATTTCAAACATGCGTGAATAATTCAATCTGAAAGTCAGCTCGTCTTTTTTTATATATAAAATAAGGAGAAAAATGAAAAAGTAAAGAATGAAAAATAAGATGAAATTAAGTGAAACGGTAAATAACAGAGAAAGAATGAAAAAAAAAAGAAGGAAAATGAAGGAAACTAAAAACGAAGTTTCCCTTATCGTCTTCCAATTCTTGTGATACGAGATTCTTTTAACATGCAACGTATCATTCATAAATTCTTTGGATTTCCTTTATGTCGATTATTCGATTGTCACCTGCAATCTTTCTGCCCATTTAAGTGTTCATTATATTTTTTTTTTCGAAAGCGGGCAAATCGGAAGCAGATCAGAACGGGATTGAAAGGAGAGAAAAAGAAAACCTCAAAGTGAAACTAACGAAAAGAAATACGAAGAGAAAGATAAAAGAAAGGGTAAGTATGAGAGTCGTGAGTGGCAAAATTAAGTGCGTAAGAAAAGAAAAGAAATAAAAAGAAAGCTAAAAGGAAAGAAAGACGAAAGAGAGTGGAAACAGAGAAGAAGAAATGCAATCAGGAAGTAACGAGTATAGAAAAAAGAAAGAAATACATTTTTATAGCAAAAGAAAAATGAATAAAGAAAGAATAAGAAATAAAAACAAAAAAAGAAAGAGAGAAATACAACTATGAAATAAAATAAAAAATGAGTGAAAGAAAGACTATGAAATAAAACTAAATGAGAGAAAGAGGAGAGAAAGAAAGACTATGAAATAAACCCATAAATGAGAAAAAGAAAGACTATGAAGTAAAACCAAAAATGAGAGAAACGAAGAACGACTATGAAATAAAACTAAGAGAGAGAGAGAGAGAGAGAGAGAGAGAGAAACTATAAAATAACACCAAAAACGAGAGAAAGAAAGAAAGACTATGAAATAAAATCAAAAAGAGAGAGAGAGAGAGAGAGAGAGAGAGAGACTATGAAATTAAACCAAAAATGAGAGAAAGAAAGACGATGAAATAAAACCAAAAATGAGTGAAAAAAGAAATCCTATGAATAAAACCAAAAGTGTGTGTGTGTGTGTGTGTGTGAGAGAGAGAGAGAGAGAGAGAGAGAGAGAGAAAGACAATGAAATAAAGCCAACAATGAGAGAAAGAAAGGACTGAAATAAAACCAAAAATGAGAGAAAGAAAGACTATGAAATAAAACTGAGAGAGAGAGAGAGAGAAAGACTATGAAATAATGCCAACAATGAGAGAAAGAAAGAAGGACTGAAATGAAGCCAAAAATGAGAGAAAGAAAGACTATGAAATAAAACCAAGAAGGAAAGAAAGGATCTGAAATAAAACCAAAAAAGAGAGAGAGAGAGAAAGACCAAAAAGAGCGAAAGAAAGATATTTTTATAATAAAATAAAATAAAAAAGAAAAGCCGTAAGAGCCTTTGAGACGAACAAAGGAACAAAAAAGAAAGAAAGAAAGAATAAAAAAAGACAGAAAAGAAAGAAAGAAAATGAAAAATAATCAGAAAAGAAAGAACACGAAATAAAGTCAGAAAAGAAGGAAAGAAAGAAATTCTGTTAATCAAAGAAGAAAGAATAAAAAATGAAAGTAGAAAAGTGGTGATAAATAAATATAGAAAGAAGAATAAGAAAGAAAGAAAGAAAGAAAGAAAGAAAAAATTAAGAATTTACAGCGGGAAAGAATGCGATGAAGAAAGATGTACTAGGAAATTAATTACACATCAAAAAGAAAGGAAATAACGAATGAAATAAAGAAATAAGGAAAAGAAAGAAAGAAACGAAAGAAAAATAGAAAGAAAGACTTAAAATAAGTAAAACAAAACAAAAAGCAACGAAGTGAAAATTAAAGAATTTAATTAAACATTGAAAAAGAAAAGAGAAAAAAGAAAGTATTAAAAAAAAAAAAGACGAAAACGAAAAGAATTTAGAGTGATGAAAAGAAAGAACGTCTCCAGGAAGTAAAATGAAGAAGAAAAAAACTAAACATGAGAGAACGAAAGAAAAGTTCATTAAAAGAAAATGAATGTACAGATTTTCACGCGATCATTTATCGATCTGTGAGTCCCATTAAAGTAAATGTTAGCGATTAAATCGAAACGGTATCCAAGATTATTTCTCGTAAAAGCCTTATCAGGTTCGGGATTAAATGCAATGCTGTTACATCTATTGATCTCTTTCTTTACGACATGAATATATTAATTCGAATCTCAGGGCTTTCGGGAATATATTTATATACATTCAGAAGAAGTAGTGGACACTTGGGTAGCAATCCTACTTTTATACATGTTCCATTAAATATGACAGACAATGAATAGCTTGTTTTTTTTTTTTTGCGTTTACTGACATTTTTAGGACACAAGAAAAATGCAAGACGGGAAGCCACTAGCACGCAAGAGGTTACAGAGAATTGGAGTGAGAGCAAATAAGAGTGATAGAGGAAAGGATGAAGGGAAGGATAGGGGATAGATCAAGGCATCTGGAGACGTCGATTGACATTACATTTGAATAGTTGGAGATTATAGCTATTAAGGAAACAGGAAAAGGGGAGGGAGTTCCACAGGCGAGAGGTGTGAGACATGAAGCTACTGGAGTAGAAGAGACGACTACATCTAACAATTTCGATAGTGAAAGGGTGAGAGCAAGATGCCAGCCTAGTAGAACGCTTAAATTCATCGAGTTTGTGAACCAGCGAATGCAGCTCCTCCAAGATATCCATTGTCCATCAATTTAATGAAGCATTTTTACAGAATATATATATATATATATATATATATATATATATGCGTGTACACACAGCCGTGTGGTCATATATATATATATATATTAAGAAATGGACAAAGTCCGGCAATTTATTTATTAAAGACATTTTTTTATGTTTAACATTCTTTTTTTTTTTTATAGATACAAGTATTTAAGTAAATGCTCTGTTTATAATAAACAGTATTAAATAACATTTACCGGCCTGAATGTCCGAGAAATTTTCATAGAAAATATTCGTCCTTTGACAGGATTCGAACCTGCATCCTATACGGAACCGTCATTTACGCCTTAACCGTCTCGGCCACAAAGGAGCGTTCGGTAGGCAAGGTCGACTTTACTGCTTATAAACTTCAATCTTCCATGAATCTCGTACATTCATAACTGCTCTGGCGTATCAAATGTAAACAAATGACGTCATATATTAAGAAATGGACAAAGTCCGACAATTTATTTATTAAAGATATTGTTTATGTTTAAAAAAAGAACGTTAAACATAAAAATATTTTACTAAAAAATGTCTTTTACTAAATAAATTTATATATATATATATATATATATATATATATATATATATATATATATATATATATATATATATATATATATAAAGAGAGAGATCTTAATGTACAGCCAGTTAGATCAGGCTACAGGAATGTAGGACGCCTATGGCTAAGATACAAAGACAAGCTGAAAAGCAACTTGTCAGTCGTCAATATACCACATAACACCCTTGAGCACTTAGCCTTGGAGCATGTAGAATGGAGATCAACGTGTTTTATGGATTCAGCAGTTTTCAGTCTGCTTGTCTGAATCCTCTTCAAGAAACGAGAGCAAGATCTAAAAGTTCAGCCAATCAGTGATCTCATCCCACAATCCTCACTCTTGCTCTTTTGTAAATCACTAGCGGGTATTAAATGCCACTTAAGATTATCGCACTAAATTTCATAACTGAATCAATAAGCTGTCAGATCCTCATACGACGAAACCGACGAAAGAGTACATTATCACTCTTATTTATTATATATATATATATATATATATATATATATATATATATATATATATATACTCGACTCTCCTGTCGAATTCGACGTATGAGGGTCAAGCAGATCAGTTCCCGGAAACCGACAGCACGACAACAGCACATGAGATTTGATTATAGGGGTGAAAGCTTCGTGCAGGACCATCCACATTTTTTTTTATTCTTGAACATGAAACATACAATTAGTCATGGGTAAATATTTTTTCAATGAATACCAAATTTTTTGAAGGGTTTTGCGCTTATGATTAGTTTTCTCAAATGCAGGTTAAACAGGAAACTTGCATATAAAAACTTAAAGAAAAGATATATAAAAAGCAATATTGCATTTTTATTAAATAAGTATTTGTTTCGTTTAATCACTAATTTAAAAAAAAATAGTGCAAGTATTTCGTATTTTAAAGAATACGACTTTCAGTTTTTCCAAAATAATTAATAAAAATGTCTTTTACTCAGCAACACACCCAAGTAAAACCAAGTGTAGCAAGTGTATTTGGATTCGATTGGTTAATGTATGGCTTTTTTTTTAGAGATTGTGACGGACAGACTAACGGAAATCATAGAATTTTATTTATAGATGAAGACTAGAATCACTGAACAGAGTTAAACACTCCAGCTGAAACAATTTAGATTCACGCCCTGTAGATTTACCCGTTTTTTTTTTTTCTTTTTTTTTTTTCAACAAATTTTAAACAGGAAATTATATCAATGACGAATTCCGGTTTATGAAGTAACGAATTCCGGTTTATGAAGAATAAGAAAACTATCAAAACGATATCAATTTCACCGTAGCTGCGCTTTTCAACCAACCAGATCATAGCAGTGATAATGTCAGACGCGTCGTTTTACCTTCTTCATTTAAATACCAACAAGAAACCCCGTAAATCCGAACCTATTAAAATATATATATAAAAATTCGATCAGTGTTTTCTAAAGATATAAATGCTGCATCAGAAAGATTGAGAATAATTCTCCACAGTTGGAATAGATATTAATAATAGAAAAAACTAGTTAATTGTAGAAGATAATTCGGGTCGTAACAAAAGTAGATATTAGTGATTGCTGCAACTGATGATGAGACTAGTTTGTTAAAAATATATAAATTAAAATACAAAAATAAAGGCTTAGTGAGGGCATGTAAGAACCCGTCTTTTCGCGAGCTTTGACCCGAGATAACAAGCAAAATCCATGTATAAATAAATAGATTTATACATAAAGAATAGGCGTATGTAAAGGCACCACCAATTGTTGCTTGGCTGCCTGGTTGGTGCGTCTGTAATATAGTCGTATATATTAATAGTGATGCAATTAGTATTAGCCAGCATGATGTCTCTGAAACGTCAAACTAAATACTTTTTTTTACTGTTATTCTTTAATATACATATGTGTGAATGTAAACAAATAAAAATAAATATAAAAAATGTACATGTCAGTGTTCACATGCAAAATATATATATATATATATATATATATATATATATATATATATATATATATATATATATGTATGTATGTGGGTATCCTTTGGTGTAAAACAGTTCTCAAGGCAAAATAACAGTGCTATTATGTATATGCTATTAAATATACATAATATTTAAACCAACAGAACAACTTGAGGTTTCATCCACAACGCAATCGTATTGTGTGATGCATAAAACTCCGTATATATATATATATATATATATATATATATATATATATATATATATATATATATATATATATATATATATATAATTAATTCATATATATATATATATTGGAGGCAAGTGGAGTAATGGATAGAGGCTTGAATTGAGGAATCGGAGTTCGAATTCCAGTCGAATCCATTACATTCGCTTACGTGCTAATATCCTTGGGAAAGGTGTGAATCCTCTTCTTCTCCCTCTAGCTATATGTAAATAGCAGGACAGTCTGGGTTCTATAGCTATGGATAGCAACTGGTCTAGGAGAAGGACAACTCTGAATTCAAACCCGGAGTGGAACCCCTAAGGCGGATGGACGGCAAGTTGTGCTACCTTCCGGCAAATCTTGCAACCGCGCTGGTACCAAACTGTATTGGTTTATCCTCTCCTTTAGATTCTGCTTGCAAGGCCGAGAGGGGGATACTAGACGTCCGGGCAGCCGTAGTTCTCCATATATCCCGCCCAGGCTCGTAGCGCACTGCGCTACTCCAATGTCTCTCGAAACGGACGGATGCCGACGGTATATATATATATATATATATATATATATATAATTCCAATAAGATAGAATCCAGGTAGAAATCAATGTCCAGGACAGAGTACGAATATAATATAAAAGACTCAAACACTAATATTCTATGGTTATAAATGATTGCATTGGAATCGTAATCAGGATTCAATTCATCAGACCTACAAATGGAGATATGTACCTTCTGGCACGGCACAGTGAATCAAGTTTCCTTGCATCAGATGCAGCTATTGATTCAGTGTAGTAGTGTCTACTTCAATTTAAATTAATTTATTATAATTTGTAAGTCTGATTAATTGAATCGTGATTACGATTTCAATGTAATAAATTTAACCATGGAATATTAGTTAAACATTTATAATATATATATACACACAAACATTACATTCAACCGTATATATATATATATATATATATATATATATATATATATATATATATATATATAGGGTGACCCCCAAAAAAACGGAATTTTTGAAGTGCTTCTTGCCAGACATGAGCAAGTGGCAACACTGCGAGACAGTGACCTTGAGCAAGTAAACATTTCGCCCTATAGAATTCAAGATGAAATTCACAGTATCCCAGCTGAGATGTTGCAGCAGTCAATGAGGAATCTAAACAGCAGACTTCAAGAATGCATTCGTACA
The DNA here is from genome assembly GCA_903632075.3 of Acanthosepion pharaonis. Lineage (NCBI taxonomy): Eukaryota > Metazoa > Mollusca > Cephalopoda > Sepiida > Sepiidae > Acanthosepion > Acanthosepion pharaonis. The sequence goes on from CAHIKZ030005106.1 coordinate 3,697,852, forward strand.
GGAGGACGCCATCTACAGGACGTAATTAAAAAAAAATGTTTCTTAAATGGCATGTTTTAAGGTTTCATTACTATGAATAAAATATTTTTCTTCCATCATTCTTGGTTTTATTAGATTGTTAAATAGTTCCCATTTTTGGCGGTCCTCTCTCTCTCTCTCTCTCTCTCTCTCTATATATATATATATATATATATATATATATATATATATATATATATATATTATAATATTTTTGTTTAAAATATGATTCCTTCGCTTCATAAGAGTTCTCATGTTTCAAAAACGAGAGCTGAAATCATCTAAATAATTGTTAAAATTAAGTTGAATTAAGGTGTTTAGTCCTGTTTTATCTTCAAGCGAAATTTTAGGAATAAGCTATCTCTTGGTTTACGTGTGTTTTTAAGCATGGTTCGTTATAACATTCGTTATTGTGGGAGTGGCTAGGCTTGGTTAAGTGGTCAGAGAGTTAATTCTTATCTATAGATTCATCATCTTCTGAGAGGTTTTGCTCAGGTTGGGTAGGGTATCTATTTCAAGACTAATGTTGGCGGTCATCCTCTAGTTAGTTCTCAGTGGGGATATTTTTATGGCGCGCCCACAAGTCGTTATCTGTCGTGAGTATTTTGTTTTGATTTTGATTTTGTCTGCATACCTGCGCACTTATACTTATATAAATATATATATATATATATATATATATATATATATATAGATAGATAGATAGATAGATAGATAGAGAGAGAGAGAGAACTGGATAGATAGATAGATAGATAGATAGATAGATAGATAGATAGATAGATAGATAGATATAAAGAAATTGGTTAGATATATAGATTATATATCCAGCTAACTAGCTAGATAGATAGATATGAAGAGATTAGATGAATAGATAATTAGGATCAGACTGAGATAGATAGATAGATATATAGATAGATAGATAGATAGATAGATAGATAGATCACCACAGAGAAACTTCCCTGCCAACTATAATCATGATTGATGATCGATATTCCGGGAGAGTATCTCACTGAGCCTTCTTGGCTTAGGTTTTCAACAAACTTGAAGTAGAACAACTACACAGAATCAATAGCTGCATCTGCTGCAAGGAAACTCTGTTCACTGTGCCGTGCCAGAAGGTACATATCTCGTCAGCGCCTATCATTCACATCTACAAATCTACCATTCGCCCATTCATTGAACACTGTTGCCTTATCTCCTCTGGTGCCTTTTCTGTTCATCTCGAGGTACTCGACAATATCCAAAGAAAGATCTGCAATATAATCTCTCCTGATGTAGCATCTCGGCCTCTGTCACTTTCTGTCACTTTCTCACATATATTATATGGCTTCCCTTTGCCTTTCCTAGAAATATTTTCATGGAAAATTCTCTGACGAGCTTTTTTTTTTCTGGTGCGCCGACTGCATGCATTTAAGTCTCTTAGTAGATTGGCAGCTAAGTGCCACACTTTTACTGTTGAAAATGCTAAATGCAACCGCCACTTCTATTCCAACGTTTTGTTTTCTTGCACTTTTCGAGGGTGGAACCCAATTTCTCTTGCTTCCTGATAACTACAATCTTCAAAAATTTAAATACAACGTCAATCCCCAAATTCTGTTGCCCTGATCCCGTTCATCGTTTAACTTTTATCTCGCCCCCTCTATACACAGACTTTTCTCTCACTTTCACTCTCTGGAGCACCTGCGTGCTTGTGGCACTCCCGCTTTACCTGGGGTGAAATGCTTAAAGAAAAAACTGATATAAGCTAATATACACTGATAACCAGAGGTAAAGAAATAGATGTGAATAAGTTGGGATAGATAGATAGATAGATAGATAGATAGATAGATAGATAGATAGATAGATAGATATGAGAAATAATTTTGGGGAGACAGATTGATAAAGAACAGATAGATAGATAGATAGATAGATAGATAGATAGATAGATAGATATGAATAGACTGGGATTGTAGAAGAATATTATTATTTTCAAAATAGATATATATTATTCAATATTCTTTCGGTATTAGGACGTTGCTTAACCTCCGCAGATAGATAGATAGATAGATAGATAGATAGATAGATAGATAGATAGATAGATAGATAGATAGATGAGGATGAATTAAGATAGATAGATAGATAGATAGATAGATAGATCAATTAGGATCAATTAGATAGATAGATAGATAGATAGATAGATAGATAGATAGATAGATAGATTGGGATCAATTAGGATAGATAGATAGATAGATAGATAGATAGATAGATAGATAGATATGAATAGACTGTGATTGTAAGAAAATAATGGAAAATACAAAATAAAAATTGAAAGATAGAGAGAGCAAAATGTGAGAAAGTAACAAATAAGCGAAAAATAATTACAGCTACGAAATGAATTAATAAGTGTAAAAGAAAGAAAGAAAGAAAGAAAGAAAGAAAGAAAGAAAGAAAGAAAAAAAAAAGAAAAGAAATAATGAGAAAAAGAAAGAGGTAATATCGAGGGATGGAAGAAAAGAAAGAATACCTGATCACTGACGGTAAAAGAAATAAAAAAAAAATTATCAAGAAGGAAAGAAAACGAATGAAAAATGAAAGTCAAAGTGAAAGAAAGAAAGAATAAAAATAAAGAATGAATATAAATAATAATAATTGAAGTTATTAAGAAGAAAGAAAGAACTGAAAAATTATGAAATGAATAAAGAAAAGAAAGAAAATGGTCAGAGAATAAAGAATGATGCAATAACCAGATACACAGAATTATACAGAAAGATGGAAGGCTCATGAGGAGAAAAAAAATCAACATTTAAATTCTAAAGCATGTAAGAACCAGGAAAGAAGAAAATTAAGACAGAACGTGGTAGACAAAAAAAGGCGGGAAAAAAAAGTATGGTAAATTTATGCGAACAAACATCTTCACTATATACCAACATCATTGTGTTGATTCAAATCTCTTACCCTAGTAGCAAAAGAAAATATTTTAGATTAAAGAAAGCGATAAACATTCTATTCTGTCTTTAACTCGACCGGCGGCATTATTAGCAAAATTATCAGAAATATTGCCCTTCACTGCAGAAATTTCAATCGAGTGAGTTTAGAAATGTAAGCATTTAGATATATAAAATCTTACTAGAGAAGCTTTGGAGGAGATACTTATGGAAAATCAGATTTCTTTTAAATTTGAAAAAGCTCAGGTCTCTCCAATTCATGATTCTTTACATTGATGTAATGGAGGCGCTTACACGCTTCCATAACACATTAGCCAGCGTTTATCTCATGGTAGTTCAAACCGAGACATTCAGGTCAATGGGTCGGACTGTTATATGCCATGCGTGATACAAGCTTAGGCGATCATGTATCTTTCGATACATGACTGACGAGGCAGATATTTTTTCCCGCAGTAGGTTGCCATTTCTTTCTGCATTAGAGCAGTTGCCATCCACGTCTATAGAACTCGGTCTGTCCTGCTATTTATCCATAGCTAGGGTGAGAAGGAGAGGACTTTCCCAAGGGTATTAGCACGTAAGTGAATATAATGGATTCGACTGGAATTCGAACTCGGTTCTCCAATTCCTCAATCCGAGCTGCTAGCCAATACTCTACCGTGCCATGCTTAGGCGATCATATATCTTTCGATACATGACTGACGAGGCAGATTTTTTTTCCCGTAGTTCTTTCTTTTTATGTGCCATGTCCTTTCAGGCGATCATGGCTATCCACCTTACTCTATCCCTTGCAGCTCTCAGAAAGTTCGTTCCCTCTGCCCCCCCCCCCCGCAGACTATGTTCTGTCATTTAGCTACTCAAGCTCGCTAGGTATATCGCGCTGCTTTCTCTTGTCTCTCTTTCTCTCTAATCGACCCGTGAGTATCAAATTCTCCAAGCCCTCCTTCCTCATTATGTGTCCTAGAAACTTCAGCTGCCTATCTCTGATGTTAAGTATAAGCCTCTTACTTGTCTGCAACCTCTCTAAGACCTCATCGTTGCTCACACGCTCGATCCATGATATCCTTAACATCCTTCTGTAGAACCACATCTCTGTCGCCTCGAGCCTCATCTTTGGGGAAATCGTCCAACATTCGCTGCCGTAAAGAAGGACAGATCCCACGTAACAGTTCAGTATTCTTTTCTTTGTTACCAAAGAAATCCTCCTGTTTCGCAATACTCTGTCCAGCTTTTGGAATGTGTCCTTGGCCATCCCAATACGTCTACGGATCTCAGTGACGCACTTATCGTCCTCTGTCAAGACGCTTCCCGCGTCTGCTTTATTCTAGTCTTCCCGACCTGCAAATCGCATGTGTGGATCTTCCTTGCCATTTCTTTCTGCGGTAGACCAGTTGCCTTCCAAGGCTACAGAACCTGGTATGTCCTGCTATTTACTCATAGCTGGGAGGAGAAGGAGGGGAATCTTATCTTTCCCAAGCGTATAAGCACATAAGTGAATGTAATGGATTCGAATGGAATCAATGAGTAGGAACAAGATAAAACCTCGATCATTAAGAGAAACAAAGCACATTGATAAAAGATTTCTAGAGTGGCCATCAGCTCTGCGGTTATATCAGTGGGTAAGTATCAACAGACCGATACGTCGGCTTGATATACTCTGATCAATGGCAGATGACAAACGACGCTGTCAACTACAACGGTGTAGATCGACCAGTTCTAGTTAGCTGAACGCTGCGCTGTTGTTAATCGGGAATACGATCACAAGTACTGGACCGTACTTATAATGAAAGTGTGAAAGAAATTGAAAAAAATATCGAGTAAATCCAATTCCTCGTCCCACATCGCTTTTCCCCGTGCGCATCAAGAAAAATTGTTAGAATAAATATTTATTTGATTTCTAAATTTTCTGAATGAAAATTAATCGAAATGACCATTTTAGTAAATGAGAATTGGTTTATTTTGTTTTACGGCATATCAACCTCAATGTGTTATTTAATGCCGACAAGATTTTTATTGCTGGTAATATTTTTATCTATCTATCTATCTATCTATCTATCTATCTATCCAGTTAGCTAGGTATATATCACTTCAACCTGTTCATCTATCTATCTATCTATCTATCTATCTATCTATCTATCTATCTATCTATCTATCCAGTTAGCTAGGTATATATCACTTCAACCTGTTCATCTATCTATCTATCTATCTATCTATCTATCTATCTATCTATCTATCTAACCAGTTAGCTAGCTATATATCTCTTCAACCTGTTCACATATCTATCTATCTATCTATCTATCTATCTATCTATCTATCTATCTATCCAAATAGCTAGCTATATATGTATCCAATCTGTTAATCAATCAATCTATCTATCTATCTATCTATCTATCTATCTGTATCGAGATAATTTTTTGAAAATAATTGTTCGAAAAACATTTATTCGAATCGTAAATTTTTTGAATGAAAATTAATCCAACAGACAGATATACTAAATGATAATTATTCGAAATACCTACGTTTGAAATACGTATGTGGTCCTGCTCTTGAGAAAGTCAATGCTGACTTACCTAGGACTACTAACACCCTTGAAGGATGCCATAGGGATTTTTGCAGCAAGTGTCATTCCACCATCCCACAATATGGAAATTCTTTGACACTCTTAAAAGAGAACAGGAATTGCAAGAAATTCATATTGCAAAAGTAAGAGCTGGTTGCTAAAATATTAAGAACCCCAAGAAATACCGCGACGGAAAACTTAGTAACATCCTATAACGAGTAATCTTTAGGATTTTTTCTTACTAAATTTTTTTTATTAACGATATTTGTATTTCGAATAATTATCATTTGTGTATTTCCTTTTAGTATCTGTCCATATTTCTGAGATGAGTTATTATGTATACTATTTACATAATTCGGACTATTGTCCTCATCTTTGTCGCCATATTTATTACAACGTTTCGGTCTTTCAGTATCTGTCCATATTTCTGAGATGAGTTATTATGTATACTATTTACATAATTCGGACTATTGTCCTCATCTTTGTCGCCATATTTATTACAACGTTTCGGCCTTTCAGTATCTGTCTATATTTCTGAGATGAGGTATTATGTACACTATTTACATAATTCAGGACTATTGTCCTCATCTTTGTCGCCATATTTATTACAACGTTTCGGTCTTTCAGTATCTGTCCCATATTTCTGAGATGAGTTATTATGTATACTATTTACATAATTCGGACTATTGTCCTCATCTTTGTCGCCATATTTATTACAACGTTTCGGCCTTTCAGTATCTGTCTATATTTCTGAGATGAGGTATTATGTACACTATTTACATAATTCGGACTATTGTCCTCATCTTTGTCGCCACATTTATTACAACGTTTCGGCCTTTCAGTATCTGTCTATATTTCTGAGATGAGGTATTATGTACACTATTTACATTATTCGGACTATTGTCCTCATCTTTGTCGCCATATTTATTACAACGTTTCGGTCTTTCAGTATCTGTCCATATTTCTGAGATGAGTTATTATGTATACTATTTACATAATTCGGACTATTGTCCTCATCTTTGTCGCCATATTTATTACAACGTTTCGGCCTTTCAGTATCTGTCCATATTTTGAGATGAGGTATTATGTACACTATTTATAATTCGGACTATTGTCCCATCTTTGTCGCCATATTTATTACAACGTTTCGGCCTTTCAGTATCTGTCTATATTTCTGAGATGAGGTATTATGTACACTATTTACATTATTCGGACTATTGTCCTCATCTTTGTCGCCATATTTATTACAACGTTTCGGTCTTTCAGTATCTGTCCATATTTCTGAGATGAGTTATTATGTATACTATTTACATAATTCGGACTATTGTCCTCATCTTTGTCGCCATATTTATTACAACGTTTCGGCCTTTCAGTATCTGTCTATATTTCTGAGATGAGGTATTATGTACACTATTTACATAATTCGGACTATTGTCCTCATCTTTGTCGCCATATTTATTACAACGTTTCGGCCTTTCAGTATCTGTCTATATTTCTGAGATGAGGTATTATGTACACTATTTACATTATTCGGACTATTGTCCTCATCTTTGTCGCCATATTTATTACAACGTTTCGGTCTTTCAGTATCTGTCCATATTTCTGAGATGAGTTATTATGTATACTATTTACATATTTCGGAGATGATCTTTGTCGCCATATTTATTACAACGTTTCGGCCTTTCAGTATCTGTCTATATTTTGAGATAATTATTATAATAATTCGGACTATTGTCCTCATCTTTGTCGCCATATTTATTACAACGTTTCGGCCCTTCAGTATCTGTCTATATTTCTGAGATGAGGTATTATGTACACTATTATTCGGACTATTGTCCTCATCTTTGTCGCCATATTTTTCGCCACATTTCGTTTCGGTCTTTCAGTATCTGTCCATATTTCTGAGATGAAGTATTATGTACACTATTTACATTATTCGGACCATCTTTGTCCATATTTTATTACAACGTTTCGGTCTTTCAGTATCTGTCCATATTTCTGAGATGAGTTATTATTTATTTACATAATTCGGACTATTGTCCTCATCTTTGTCGCCTTACAACGTTTCGGCCTTTCAGTATCTGTCCATATTTCTGAGATGAGGTATTGTACACTATTTACATAATTCGGACTATTGTCCTCATGTTTGTCGCCATATTTATTACAACGTTCGGCCTTTCAGTATCCTCATTTCTGAGATGAGGTATTATGTACACTATTTACATAATTCGGACTATTGTCCTCATCTTTGTCGCCATTTTTACAACGTTTCGGCCTTTCAGTATCTGTCTATATTTCTGAGATGAGGTATTATGTACACTATTTACATAATTCGGACTATTGTCCTCATCTTTGTCATATTTATTACAACGTTTCGGTCTTTCAGTATCTGTCTATATTTCTGAGATGAAGTATTTACACTATTTACATAATTCGGACTATTGTCCTCATCTTTGTCGCCATATTTATTACAACGTTTCGGCCTTTCAGTATCTGTCTATATTTCTGAGATGAGGTATTATGTACACTATTTACATAATTCGGACTATTGTCCTCATCTTTATTTGCCATATTTATTACAACGTTTCGGCCTTTCAGTATCTGTCTATATTTCTGAGATGAGGTATTATGTACACTATTTACATAATTCGGACTATTGTCCCTCATCTTTGTCGCCATATTTATTACAACGTTTCAGCCTTTCAGTATCTGTCTATATTTCTGAGATGAGGTATTATGTACACTATTTACATAATTCGGACTATTGTCCTCATCTTTGTCGCCATATTTATTACAACGTTTCGGCCTTTCAGTATCTGTCTATATTTCTGAGATGAGGTATTATGTACACTATTTACATAATTCGAACGATTGTCCTCATCTTTGTCGCCATATTTAGTACAACGTTTCGGCCTTTCAGTATCTGTCTATATTTCTGAGATGAGGTATTATGTACACTATTTACATTATTCGGGCTATTGTTCAATACCCGGTTAAGGCAGTGGAGAATTTGGAGAGGGGAATTAACAGGAGATAACTGATAACTGAATTCCATTAAACATGGCACGTGGAACTCGCACAGTCTTCCTCTTTTAATTTTTTATATTTTGATTGTAGTAAAGAAATATTTATTTCGAATAATTATCATTTAGTATAATTGTTGTTTTGATTTATTTTCATTCCAACAATATACAATTTGAATAAATGATTTACGAATAATTGTTTTTGAAAAATTATTTACGAACAATGTTCACATAATCTTCCTGTGGGTCAGCAAGGAGGATGTACATCAGAAGGAAGTCTGGTTGGAATTGATCAAGGAGACAGAAAAATTTAAGGAGAGGCCCACTAAATTCCAGCGTTGTTTGGTTATTTGATGTTTTAATTTGTAATGGGCACTTAGTGAGGATCAAAATCATCAGTCATTAGTAAGAATCAACCTTCCTAAGCGTTACATCAGGCCTACATAATAAATAAGATGGAGGCCTATATTGCTTGTCGAATATTAGTGACTTTTTATATTCTTTCTTTAATTCTTTCTTTCTTTCTTTATTTATTTATTTATTTATTTATTTCCTTCCTGCCTTGTCTTTCTTTCTTTCTTTCATGTCTTTCCTTCCTTCCTTGTCTGTCTTTCTTTCTTTTTTCTTTCTTTCTTTACTCTTATTAATTCATTCTTTTCGCTGATTTTAATTCTTTGTTCGTTTCTAGACTAACACTTTGAGTAAATTACTGCCTTCCTTCCTTGATTTACTTACTTACTTTCTTTTTTTCTTTCTTTCTTTCTTTCTTTCTCTTATGTCTTTCCTTCCTTCCTTTCTTCCTCGACTTTCTTTCTTTCTTTCTTGTCTTCTTGCCTTCCTTCCTTGACTTTCTTTCTTTCTATCTTTCTTTCTTTCTTTCCTTCCTTCCTTCCTTCCTTCCTTCCTTGACTTTCTTTCTTTCTTTCTTTCTTTCTTTCTTTCTTTCTTTCTTTCTTTCTTTCCTTCCTTCCTTCCTTGACTTTCTTTCTTTCTTTCTTTCTTTCTTTCCTTCCTTGACTTTCTTTCTTTCTTTTTTCTTTCTTTCTTCACTCTTATTAATTCATTCTTTTCGCTGATTTTAATTCTTTGTTCATTTATAGACTAACACTTTGAGTAAATTACTGAGTAAAAAAAAATGTCAGAAACGTATCCCCCTCCCTAAACGTGATGCAAATGCCTTTATGCACCCCAAAAGAGTTATGTCCTTATCAAAGACGAATAATGGATGAATAAAGTCTTGCTTCCACGATCAGTAACCGAATTTATTTGGATGATCATAAAAAGTTTACTGCTACCATCACAAAGAAGTTTGGCGGGACGCGGGTCGTGTTTTAAGCAAACCTGTCAATGAAGCCAGAAGGGTTAAAAGAGAACGGAAATTGCAACATTGAAATCCAATGACGCATTATGATAGCCAAAGATGCATTCTAAAAGCTAAGCAGACTATTAAGAGAGAGAAAATACTTCGTTAGAAACAAAAAAAAAAGAGTACTGAAAGGTTACTTGATATCTGTCATCTTATATAGCAGTGAATGTTAGACAATCTCCTCGAAGATGAACAAGAGACTTGAAGCAACAAAAAATCGGTTCTACAGAAGGATGCTGAGAATACACAGACCGAACATGTGAGTAACAATTAGAGAAAATTGAAACAAAAAGGAAACTTACACTTAACATCACGAAGAAACAGTTGAAATTTCTGGGACACATAATGAGGAAGAAGGTTCGGAAAATCTGACACTCCCAAGACAAATTGTAGACAAGAGGAACAGGAAAACGACGCATAACTTACTCCGCTCGTTTAAATGTATGGCGAAACTAGGTTTAGGATAAATAAAAAAAAAAAAGACAAAATTTATTAAGATCTCCGAAGGTCAGGACAATGTGGAGAGCCATATTCGCCTTCGACCCGAGAGAACGTAGACTATAAAGAGAGAGAAATGCCAATCATATATGTGTGATGATTGTATTCGACAAAAAAATGATTCCATCAAAATTGTAGACATATTTCCACGTATTTTATTCTTCCATTTTTTATGTAAACCGCGATGACAGTTTATATAAATATTTGATAATTTAAAAGAAAAGAAAAAAACATAATTAGAAAACTGATAAGCATTTATCCGTGAACCGAAACTAATTTCAGACATAAATAAATAATAGTATTTGTCAAGTTTAAAATTACAAAAAAAATCTCTTAGTACTTATTTAATTTAAATATTTTGGAAGTGTTCTAACAGAGGGCAGAAAATGCAACACTGAAATTCGAAGACACATTATGATAACCAAAGGTGCTTTGCAGAAGCTAAGCAGAGTATAAAGAGAGAGAAAAAAGAACTTTGTTAGAATCATAGAAAAGAGTACTGAACTGTTACTTGAAATCTCTCCTATTGTCTGGCAATGAATGATGGGCAATTTTCTCAAAGATGAAGACACTTGAAGCAACAGAAAAGTGGCTCTACGGATAGATATTTTTAAGTTACCATGGAGCGGACATGTAAGCAGCAACGAGGTTTTGAAGGAGATTGAAAAAAGAAGGAAACATACTTCATAACAGGAAGAGACAGTTGAAATTTCTGGGACACATAATGAGGAAGGAAGGCTTGGAAAATCCGATACTTACAGGATAAATGGACGGCAAAGACACAGAGGGAAACAATCGATAACATATTTGATGAGCTTGATAAATAACATGTATCAGTGTTGCTCAACGTTTTCAAGCAACAGCGCACTTAGGAGCAAAATAAAATATGATGGCAGACATTTTTAAATTTTGATGAAATAAATTTACAGATTTTTAAAAAAATGCACATACAAATCTGAACTCACTTTATTTCTGTATTTCTACTGAATTATAAAATAACATAATTGAAGAAAAATGAAAAGAATTATTTGAAAAAAAAGTTATGTTTATTCATTTAGTCAAATACAAAATGTTGTCCCATTACTACTAACACAAACACACACATATATATATATATATATATATATATATATATATATGTGTGTGTGTGTGTGTTGGTGTGTGTGTGCGTGTGTGTGCATGGGTGTATGAATAAAGGCAAAAATATTCATACATATATATATATGCATGTGTGTGTAGGAAACAAATGACGTCACACATTATGAAATGGACAAAGTCCGACAATTATTTTTTAAGATATTTCTTAAGTTTATACGTTATTTTATAGATACAACTATTTAAGTACATCCCATTTATAATAAACAGTATTAAAAAATATTTAACCGCCTGTATGTCCGAGAAATGTTTATAGAAAAAAGAAGCCCTCCGACAGGAATCGAACCTGTATCCTATACGGAGCCGTCATATAGCCTGACGTGCCTTTACCGATTGGGCCACAGAGGAGCTTGGCGGTTGAGTACATTAGTAACAGCAATATGCTGTCGTGTGAAGATGGCTCAGTGGTAGAAGCTGTGGCTGACACCAAATTTCGATCCGGGCTTGAGGCATTCGGTTGTCTAATCGCACTGAGTAGCTGCGAAACAGTACTGTCCGTGAATGGAATATATATATATATATATATATATATATATATATATATATATATATATATATATATATTTAATTTAAGAGACTCGCGCAGCACTCTAGCGGCGGTTGAGATTCATTGCTATATACTTTCAAATTAATACCAGGAAAAGTTGTGCTTCTTGTTTTGGGGTTCTTCAGAACTACGTCAACGACGGACAATTATCTTTGTTTAATCTTGTTTTATTATATAACTAGCAGCATGGCCCAGCGTTGCCCGTGCTTGATTCAAAAATCGTACGAATCATACAGCAATCGCGATCACTTGACTTAAAATATTTTTGCCCTTCCTTGCCTTTAAAGGAATGCCCTTTGCCGTGCTGATGTTGCTACATGCCTTACTTCTTGCCTATCTCACACTGCGAATTTTTTCTAAGCTCTATACTAAACATTAAGTCTGTTACGAAAAAAGAACTAAACAAAATGAACACAAAACGATCAGCTTTAAAAAAGGACTCGTAACTAGAAAAACCGAATGAAAAAAGAATGTTAACAACAAATAATTTTTCACACCCAATTCAGTTTTGCGGAATCAGAATCAATGTTCAGTTTAAGCAAGCGAATGAGCCAATTGGAGTAAAGTGCCATGCAGATTTAAATTTTTCCCACTTGTGACGAATGCAGCTATCGATTTTTTTGCATACTAGAGCCTACGTATTTTGTTATATTGGGTTGGTTGCTTTTATAAACTGTTAGGCTTTGTTGCCTTATTTCATGCTGAATTTTAGAATGGCCTACTCAGTGCCACTTGAAATCAGGAATTAATCGTAATGGTTAACAAGAACATCTCTGCTAAACATTACACCAAAACGAGGCGCATTTTATAATTTGAAAAAATTAACGTTCTTTCCACAGAGTTTTCATCTTTTCATGCTTGGAATTATCTAGAATTGTTCATGAAAGCGTTGTTTTGTTTTGTTTATTTTTTCATTTTTTTTTTGTTGTTTTTTTGCTTTGTCTTTTTACAGTGTGTGGCTTTTTTCTTCCTGTTTTAAAATCTGTAAAAATTCTTCCGCAGACGAATAATCGAGCAAGATGGATTCGGCTTTCCGCAGCCGAATTCGAATTCCGGGTTTGTTTGTTGTGTTCACATTCAGACAAATGCTCCTTGGAAAAGCCTAAATCCGTGTCATCTCCCCAAATTATGGGTTAAATGGCCTACTTTACCTTCACCTGAATTTTTAAGTAAGATCAAACGTGACAGAGAAAGATTAATGTCGAAAGAGACTTTAATGAAAGGTGAACAAGTCAAATGGTTGAGTTGGCTTTGCCTAAAAGGTGCCAATTTCGAGCGGCACATCGAATAATTTTGTTTGGTAACTCGGCATTCATACCATCCCCTTGGTCACGACAACCTTATAAACCAAGTTAGTCGCATGAATGAATAGCCAATAAACATATGGTTGGAATATGTGAAGGTTAATTCCAACCCATTATACGTGCATCCAAATTCCAACCATCCCCCTTCGGTTATCAAACATATACCCTCTTCCATTGAATTTAGAATTAGCGCTAACTCTTATAATAAGGAGGTTTTCAATAAACATAGTAATTTTATAATTCTGCACTAAAAATAGTGGATACAAAATACCACTATTCAATATAAAACCCTGTTAATTGCAACCATAATAAGAAAAAGAAGATCTAGAAAGATTATTTGGCTCACTCCCCCTTTCAATGTTATGGTCAAAACTAAGTTAGGGCGTATATTTATAAACCTAATCAAAAACATTTCAACCTGAAACTAACCCAACTTAGTAAAATATTTAATCCTAATACCTTTAAATTAAGCTATAGTATAATTTGATAACCTGGAACAGATAATTAAAAAACATAACAACATAGTCTTTAACAAGTATAGGAGTTCAAAAGGCTTGATTAATCAACAGGTTACTAACTGCAATACTAATTATAAGAATACAAATAACAACTTATGTAATTGTAGGAATCCGAATAATTGTCCACTACAAACTAACTGTGGTATTACTTCTGTAGTCTATCTTGGTACTATTTCAACAATTGAAAATCCAAATATAAAGAAGTTTTACATTGGTTCTACAATGAAAACATTCAAGGAACGCTGGCGGGGCATATGCAATCCTTTAATCACAGTGAATATAGGTACATGACTTCATTATCCAAGTATTTTTGGAATCTAAAAGATAAGAACAAAACACCTACGGTTAAATGGAGTTTGGTTAAGAAAGCCGTACATGTAACTCCCTATATACCCCATGTTAACTATGCCTTAATGAAAATTTGAAATTATTAGATTTAAAAAACAAGGCTGATCTCTTAAATCAAAGATATGAACTTACAGTAAATTGTAAACACCGTTATAAATTTAACTTAGTGTAGGGTCGTATACTTTAAATGATAATGATATGTCGCTGTATTTTTAATAGATTAGTATTTTTATTGCATGATGGTCATACTTACGATATAAGTGTGTATTGTTTACCTGCATAGTGTTATTAGTGTTGGTGTAACTGTGTATATATTTATTTATGTGTTGGTTAGAGTATTTGCACTGAGGAATGTGTAGGTTGGTGTATAAGTGTATTTATGTTTTTTTTT
>CAHIKZ030005106.1:3720000-3752500 GCA_903632075.3 Acanthosepion pharaonis
TTCAATACACTTTTCCTATCTTGAAGAAATAGACCTACAAACGTCCAGTATCATTTCCTCTGGTATTTGAGCACATTCTTCTTCGATTGCTACTCTCATTTCAGCAATTGTTTCAGGTTTCCTACTGTAAACTTTGTCTTTTAGAAACCCCCCACAAAAAGAAATCCAAGGGTGTCAAATCTGGTGATCTAGGGGGGTATTAAACTGTCCCTCTTCTTCCAATCCATCTGTTATGAATATTTTCATCCATATAAGGTCTCACATCATGGTAATGTATTATTAACTATTAATATTTAAAGAGTGCATACATTTTATTGAGACACCATATATATATATATATATATAGAGAGAGAGAGATAGATAGATAGATAGATAGATAGATAGATAGAGAGAGAGAGAGATAGAGATAGATAGATAGATAGATAGATAGATAGATAGATAGATAGATAGATAGATAGATAGGCCTGTGGTAAGAATGTTCGCTTTCTGATCATGACACTCGTGTTCGAATCTCACCATGGTCGATTTGTCAGGACGGAGACATCCTGATGTTACCGGACTGAATCGAGGTTCGATCCCAGTATGCAGTACCGTTGGAAAGTACCCGAAGACCAGACCACGGGTTGACCCAAGAATTGTGTGTGAAATTGGGTTGACAGAACTCTTGGGCTCCGTCGACAGATGTCCTAGCACGAACCCACAAGTCATCGTGGCCAACGGTTTGAGCGCGCTGGCCGTGTTCAAATTGTTGATCACGCTAGGTAGCACGCTCTCTCCCAGAAGCTGTAACTAAGGTCTGCTCAGCGTAGTTGCAGTATAATCCACAGGTGGGCTCTGTTGGTGTTGAGCAAACACAAATGTGCCTGAGCGAGAACCTACAATAGGGATTGGCTAGCCGTCCTAATAGATAGGTATCCTCGAATACTAGTGCCCAGCTATCATATAAATATATATATATATATATATATATATAATTATTTATTTAAAAAATAGATTCAACTCGCGACAAGAGGTCTCATGTTTCAAATTGTTTTGAAACATGAGACCTCTTATGTCGCGAGTTAAATCATATTTTTAAATAAATAATTATATTTATGCTCTACTTTTGTATCGAGCAATTATTTTTTAAAAATAATAAATAATATACTAAGGAACTTTGGATTATTTACCTAACAAGTTCCTTTCCTATTTTCTATATATTTTTCACATATATATATATATATATATATATATATATATATATATATATATATATACGTGTGTGTGTGTGTGTGTGCCGAAATTAGTATCGGATACAATTAATGCCAGTGTTCATTGAGCAAATTTGCTTCCGCGGCCCCGCTCGCCACATACCTTTTTATTTACAGCACCTGTCTTTCTATTTCTATTCATCTCTATCTCACGTTCAATCTACCCTCTTCTCCACTAACCAAGCCTGAACCCCGCCGCCTCGACCTTCACTTTCAGACGATCGATATAACTTCGTAGAAGCATCATGTGCCGTCAGCTCAAGCCAGCAACGCAAGCACCACTGCGCTGATTGTTCAGATCGCTCTGGCTTGAGCAAGCATAGCAAAAACGTAATTAATCCAGAGATGAAGAATAATATTCTTCCGGATTCGTATTATGGACAATAATTATAACATGAAGAGGCTAACAACTATAGTGTGCATTCTTTCTACAGGAAAAATGCATTATAACCAGCTACAAAGCTAAAATAAACTTCAAGAACAATTTGACGAAATGTTATGGATGACGTGATCAAAGTACCTACCCCCGTACATTATGATGATAATGATGAAATTAGCAATGTCCATAAAGGAAACGAATTATTTTCCACTCCCCAACCTATCTGCTACAGACAGGATGTGGCAACCGCCTCTCACTGTTCTATCGCTTCTTCCATGGAAAGTGTTCGTACAAACTACATTCCCTGGCCCCACAAACAAAAACTTTTACGACAAGGAAACGCCAAGCCACTTATATAATATCAAACTACCTACATTCATTTCTGTATTTCATCCGTGAGATCGTCCTGGGTATGACGATAAACTACGTCCAGCAGCAAGGCCTCCGATCAAGAGGCATTGAGGAGCGTGGAACCTCCTCTTAATTGCTGGTGTTCCCAGGTACACCCTGACCCGGGGTGGTAACACCCGTTAGGGTCCCAGCAATGGGCAAATAGTTAACCCAGAAACGGAGGTAAAAGGCATTATAAAAGTGTAAAAATAGGTTTTAATACCAGAAATACTTTGCAAAAATTTATTACTAGAAATAAAGTTTTGAAGAAAAAAAATATTACCAGGAATATGTTTTTGAAAAAAAAATATTACCAGCAATACGTTTTTGGAAAAATAATATTACCACCAGCTATACGTTTTCATAGGGATGAGTAGCAATACAGCAAAACAGTATGTACGTCAATGACTATGTATATATGTAGAAGACGGAGCAGTAATATTACAGCGTTCAAAACCTTCATTTAAAAACAGTGCTCAATACAAAAAGTAGAGCCGTAAATATTTATTTATTTCTTATGAAGTGTTACATTAGACCATGTTCATATCTACTACAAAATTGTACATTTTTGTTTCAAGTTCAAAAAAAGAAAACCTGTTTTTAAACGTCTCATCATGTGGGGAGTAACATCTGTTGAGGCGTTTAAAAAAGTTTTTCCTTTCTTGACGTTGAAACAAAAATGTACAATTTTGTAGTGGATATGTGCATGTTCTAATATAACACACCATATATATATATATATATATATATATATATATATATATATAAGGCTATAGAACCAACTTGTCTAGGAGAAGGACAACTCTGAATTCAAAATCTGCGGAGAGTCGTTTGGGGACCTTGTGGCACATAGTGCACCAGGTCTTTGTATTTGGCCCTTCAAAAGGTGTAGATGGTGCTGCAGAAAACCTTTACCACGATAATCAAATCTCATGTGCTGTTGTCAGGCTGTCGGTTTCCTGAGAACTGATATGCTTGACCCTCGTACGTCGGATTCGACGGAAGAGTCGAGCGATAAATATATATATATATATATATATATATATATATATATAGGGTGTGCATAAAGTTCGTGTGCACTTTAAAAAGTTTATAACTTTATTTGTATTTGTGATAGAAATAATCAGTAAAAACGTTATAAAATTTAATGTACCTACTTTTAAGTATAGCTAAAATAACTAATGTCATTTTAGGCATTACTGTAAATCAGTTGGCAAATGTTTTCCGTGAAGTGCAAAATCGTATTACCCTTTGTACTGCTAATGATGGAGTACATGTGGAAACTTAAATAATATTTAAATAAAAGCCTAAAGAATATTGATTTACTTCTTTCTAATCCTTTTTACAAATTATTTCTATCGCAAATACAAATAAAGTTATAATTTTTAAAAATTGCACACGTACCTTATGGACACCCTATATATATATATATATATATATATATATATATATATATATATATATATACAGAGATAGATAGATAGATAGATAGATAGATAGATAGATAGATAGATAGATAGATACTGGCTTAGTTGGATATTAATTAATCACTAATTCTGTATTTTTATGATGGATTTGGAACCTGACTGAATAAAGACAATATTCAGGTAATCTAATGAAGCCTGTACACTTCGGAAAACATGTTGTCAAATGAGAATACGTCACGTTATACGTTTGGTCAGGGAACACATGCAGAAATTGGCCAGTTAGCTGAAATGAAGAAAAGGCGTCGTTTACGCACCAGGGGGATTCGCTTGCCCAATCTCTTCACGCGTGTGGAATGAAGCAGTACAAACTACAAACGTTTCAAATGGTCAGCCTAACTTGAAAGTAGAAGAAATTTCCTTCCTTTTTGTTGTGGTAGGATCCACCTAATTTGCATAGTGGAGTACCGACCATATAAATATGGTTGTTATCGGGAAGAGATTGAACCAGAGACTCTGCACGACTGCGACTCAGTCAACACATTCTCCAGGAACGGTCTTACCAGGAATATACAAAAGACTATATATAAATATTGTGTACACTTTTCTTGTTTCAATACATTTTGTTCTAGGTACATTTTGTGTTGTATTATTATTCCATGCATTAGTCAAGTTTCAACACTTTTCCGAACAGTATCTCTCACCTTTCAATCGACAGATTAAAACAAGGCCTCTCGGCCAAAGAATAACGAATTTCATTGCATTTCTACATATCTCATGCTTTCCAGTTTGCATCTTACGCCAATTCGCTTTTACGAACGCACCAGCATTTGAAAGGGTTCCTCCTGTATACGAAATGTTGTAATGTGAAGAAACAATTACAATGAATCTTGATGTGAAATCATTTTCAGCGTTCTGGGACTTAAAATAAAAAAAAAATCGATATATGCATGTCTCGTTAAAATTGCAATATGAGCACTGGTAAAAAAAAAGGTTGCTGAGACATTAGGTTTATATGTGCCAAGAATTCATACACATATGACCTCAAGGACATCATGGCCCAGTGGATAAAGGCGTTCGTTAGATTTAGTGACTAGACCCCAAAGGTTCAATACAAGGCACGTGGAAATAGAACAATCTAGCTAGGTGGACGAAATAAAGGGTTCGATTCGAAATTCCAAACATCTGAAGAAGGCCGGAACGTACAACAGGCCGAAACGTTGTGAATATGACAATGAAGATGAGAATATTAGTCCGAATAATATAAATAATGTAATCTCAGAGATATAGGCAGATGTTAAACACACCCGTACAACCACACATAGATTTTTTCATTATTATTATTGTTGCCATAAATGTTATTTTTTGTGGGTACATGTTTTGAAGATGATAACCTGAAAATTTAACATTTATTAATATTGACTTGGTGTTATAAATAAAAGTTATATTAATATCGGATTAAAAATTAATTAAATATATATATATATATATATATATATATATATAGTAAATTTTGAATGGATGTGTATGTGTGCATACACACATATGCATGCATGTGTATGTGTGTGTGAGTGTATATATATATATATATATATATATATATATATAGATAGATAGATAGATAGATAGATAGATGCATGTGTGTGTATGTATATGTATGTGAAAAGTGTGTGTATATGGATATAGATGAATATGTGTATGTGTGGATATGTGAATATATTTTTATATGTGTGTACATGGGTATATGCATGTGTGTATGTGGGTACAGCCTATGTGTATGTATATACGTGTATATGTTATTGTGTATGTGTGTGTTGCATGTGTTTTGAACATAGAAATATAGGTCCTTGCTGGATTAGATAATCGTTATATTTATTTTTTATATGTTTATATTTGATTTGTAACCTGTAGTCGATATTAAATTTGTCAAATTTTCTCAATTACAAAGTGACCCTTTCAATAAATGTTCAAATTTACTTTCCTTCGCCCCATCTCTCTCCCCCACCTCGTAATTCCCTACCTCTTATTCTAACATTAGATTGTCTATGGTGTGTGTATGTCACGACGAAATGTATCTTTATGCATTAGACATCCGACAACATTCATTTTTCTCTTACTTAAACCCACCTCTCCTAAAATTATCTCTGTTAAGGTTTGATCTCCCTCCTCCTCGTAAACTTACTCTCTCTAAATTCTGTTTTATTTTCGGAGTTGTTTTTTCTGTTTTCTTTTTGAATTTGTAGGTCTGATGAATTGGATCGTATTTACGATTCCAATCGAATAAATTATGACCATGGAATATTAGTGTTAAGCCTTTTATTTTATTATATATATATATATATATATATATATATATATATATATATATAACATCTATTTCTGGTAATATTTTCTTTCACTGGTAATTTTTTTTCAAAAATGTATAGCTGGTAATTTTTTTTACAAACTTGTATAGCTGGTAAAATTTATTTTTCAAAAACTTATTGCTGGTAATAATCTATTGCTGATAATATTTTTTTCTTCAAAGATTTATTGCTGGTAATAATTTTTATAAAGTATTTCTGGTATTAAACCCTGTTTTTACACTTTCATAGTGTTTTGACGCCAGTTTGAGGGTTAACTATCTACCCATAGATATGACCCTAACAGTAGCTACCACCTGGGTCAGGGTGGACCAAGCAACACCAGTGATTAAGAGGTGGTCCCACGCTCCTCAAAACCTCCTGATCAGAGGGATTGCTGTTAGATATCGTTTATCGTTTTACTCCGGACGCCGTAGTGTATCGTGCTACCCAGGTCACGGATGTACAAGGGTCATTTAATAAATAAGGTGAATTTTTCGGTATAAGGACTTCTAATACAGATAGAAGCTTACTTTTTTTATTTTTTTGTTTTTTTGCTTTACTTCTTTTTCACATTGATTTAATTTCTTTTGCAGATTAAAAAAAACAAACTTTCAGAGTTTTGGCGATTAACAAAGATGGCTGACCAAGAAGCATGCTCCAGCGGTCAGTTATCAAGTTTTTGGTTGCTGAAGGGTGCAAACCAGTTGAAATTCATAGAAGAATGTCAACTGTGTATGGTGCCAAATGCTTCAGCCAAAAAAAAAATGTCTACAAGTGGACTAAATTGTTTAAAGAAGGACGGAGCAGTGTTGAGGATGAAGACAGGCCTGAGAGGCCTACAGAAGTGAGGTCTCCTGAGGTGATCGAATCAGTCAATGACCTCATTCCGTCTGACAAAAGAACTACTGTCAACTGCTGAAGCAGGTCAAGAAAGACATAAAAATCAAACGCAGTGGTCATCAGTCAGAAGGAGTCTTCTTGCATCATGACAACGCAAGGCCTCACACAGCAGCCCAAACGGTGCAGACCATCAACGAGCTGGGATGGGAACTGCTCCCTCATCCCCCTTACAGCCCAGACTTTGCCCCTTCACCTGTTTGGTCCCTTGAAAGCGTTCACGAGAGGCACGAAGTTTAAAAGTGACGATGAAGTCAAAAGTGTTGTGACGGACTGGCTGAGACATCAGTCCAAAGACTTTTACGCTGAGGAAATACGGAAGCTTGTGCACAGATGGGAAAAATGTGTGACAGTGCTGGGAGACTACGTTGAAAAATAAAAATAAAAAAGTAAGCTTCTATCTGTATTAGAAGTCCTTATACAGAAAAATTCACCTTATTTATTGAGTGACCCTCGTAGTTTACCCTTATACCCAGGACGGGGAAAAGTGTAAGAACATTAGAAAGACTTAATAAAATCTTATAAAATTATCCTTATCAATCACATTCGATGAAACTTATAAACGAAAGAACTCTGCTCAAATATACATTGTGTGCATATGTGTGTTCTTAAGCTAAAACAGAAGCCTTGAATTGACTGGCCATCTAGTGTTAGCCTCGTTTTCATCTCTTTATTGTTTTATTTGTACTGGTCGAACGAACTTCTACTGTAAATGCCAAATAATTGACTTGTGCCATGCGTAGTCAAAAATATCGAACGTCTAATGTTCGCACCGAGAAACCATTGTAGCTGGTATTGAAATTTGCGATAAGACGGCCATTACTGGACGACTGAAATATCTGCCGATCTGAGTCGAGGATTATTTACTTAAGAAACAAAAAAAAAACATGAAGGTAATTAGATTACGCATTAGATTAAATTGCAAATACACGTAATGATCAAAATCTAAATAACGTCTTGGACAGAAGACGTAAGCAACGAAGAAGTTTTAGGTAAACAAATCAGCACAAAGAATCAGGAAAAGGCAAGTGACATATCTGGGGCACATAAGGAGGAAAGAGGGCGTGGAGAATTTAATGCTCACAGGACATAATGAAGGCAAAATAAGCAGAGGGAACATTGTTGTTGTTTTTTGTATTGTCAAAAGAAGGACATAGTGGAATGATAAAGAAGCCATATTCGTTATTTAAATTATTTAGGGAAACAAAAGCCTACCTGGTTATGCCTACAAACTACGTCCGCGTCCTGGGTAAGAGGATAAACTACATCCGCATCTTGGGTAAGACGATAAACTACATTCGCGTCCTGGGTAATACGATAAACTACATCCACGTCTTGGGTAAGAGGATAAACTACATCCACGTCCTGGGTAAGACGATAAACTACATCCGCGTCCTGGGTAAGAGGATAAACTACATCCGCATCTTGGGTAAGACGATAAACTACATTCGCGACCTGGGTAAGACGATAAACTACATCCACGTCCTGGGTAAGACGATAAACTACATCCGTGTCCTGGGTAAGACGATAATCTACATCCACGTCCTGTGTAAGACAATAAACTACATCCGCGTCCTGGGTAAGACGATAAACTACATCCGTGTCCTGTGTACGACGATAAACTACATCCGCGTCCTGGGTAAGACAATAAACTACATCCGACAGCAAGGCCTTTGATCAGGAGGTTTTGAGGAACGTGGAACCACTTCTTAATTACTGGTATTCCCATATCCACCCGGGGTGGTATTTCCTGTTAGGGTCCCAGCTATGTGCAAATGATTAACCCACAAACTCGGGTCAAAAATTTTGAGGAAAAATTATTACCAGCATTACATTTCTGAAGAAAAAAATATTATCAGCAAAACATTTTTGAATGAAAAAAATATGGCCAGTAATACTTTTTTGAGGAAAAAATATTGCCAACAATGTATTTTTGTAAATATTTATTACTGGCAAAACATCATTTAAGGAAAAAAAATATTACCAGCAATACATTTTTGAGGAAAAAATATTACCAACAATGTATTTTTCTAAATAATTATGGCTAGCAATATATTTTTGAAGAAAAACAATATTACCAGCAAGACATTTTTGTCAGCATTAATAACCCAATCAGGTTGATATGCCGTAAAACAAATAGACCAAACCAAACCGAAACAACAAAAAAACAAAAACAAAACAAAAAAAAACTCGGTGTTATGGAGATGAATGATATAGCATGTCTTGAAGAGACATAGCAAATCTTCATATTCTTCTAGACGCGGTATCCTTTCAAGACGTAGGCAATGATGATTCTTCACACCTTACAAGTATTTGTAGCTCTTAGTAATTTTTTTCTTCGCTGTCCCTCCCAGCCCGTTCTGCCAGCCATTTACACAAGCTCGTTAAATATATTTATCATGGCACTCCACTACTTCCTATTCTTGTAGCTCTTCGTAATATGTGTTTTTTCACTGAACCTTCCAGTCCCTGTCCTTCACACGCTCGTTAAGTAGGCTGTTCACGGCTCTCTACTACTTCCTATTTTTGTAACTCTTCGTAATGTCTGTTATTTTTACTATCCCTTCGAGTCCCTGTCCTGCCATCCATTTACACAAGCTCGTTAAGTAGGTTGATCATGGCCCTCCATTACTTCCTATTTTTGTAGCTCTTCGAAATATAAAACCCTGCATGAGAGAATGGGCCAATATCTGTACTTGAAATTATGCAACTTCTACAGGAAGGAAACTGAAAGAAAGTGGCACGGACACCACCCAGACCCGGTTACGGAGAAAGGACCTGTTACAATTTTATGGGACTACACAATACACACTGACAGAACAATCAAAGCCAACAGCCCAGGCATTTTTATTAGAGACCACAAACAAAAAAGTGCCTCCTTATTGATATGGCAGTCCCTGCAGACTGCAATGTATCTTTGAAGATATACAAAAAGCTGTGAAAATACAAGGACCTTGAAATCGAAATCTCAAAAATGTGGGACATGGGAACATCAACAATTCCTGTTGTAGTTGGAGCACTAGGACTGGTTGGAAAAAATCCCAATGGACTAATTGAAGGGATTCCTGGAAGCCCATGCCTCAAGAAGATACAAAAAATTGTTCTGACAAGTACAGCGCACACTTTACGAAGGGCTTTATCTATGTAAGTTTTTGTTTTTTTTTTGTCAGTGGAAAGTGTCATGATGCCATTTCTAACCTTAGGTCCCTGTGTGAGACCTGGAAAGAAACGTGTAAACGCCAGAAATCAAAAGAAATAAAAATAATAATTGAAATATCTAATAACTAGTTGTGTTACCCTGGAACTAGTTGAAAAGATAGGGTAATTGTAGCAGATGTAACCTTCGAAATGTCACAATGAGAGATGTGCATTTCTTGAGAAGGCTAACAGAGACTTCCTTTACAGTAGTGGATTGCTGCAACTTAATGTCTGTGGTCTGATGAGTGTTTTTTTCAGATGGAAAAGAGCATTATATGTTCCGTTTTTGGTTTGGTGACACATTCTTTCATAAAACTTTCCATCTAAGAAGCTGGTAAATATTAATTTCACTGTTTAAAATATAATAGTTGTCTACTGAAACAAGTACACATTATATAATGATTAAAGAAAAAAAAACGCAAATGTCGGATTACGGTAAATACATATGAAATTTTACAACTTACAGTGTGTGTTAGGTAGGAGGTCAGAATGTCGAAGGAGAAAGTGTCGAGAGGCAAAATGACGAATGGTCAAAATGTCGAACAAAATGTCAAACAGACAAAGTGCCGAACAGAAGAAGAATCAAACTGAGTAAATGACGAATGGACAAAATGTCGAACAAAGTGTCAAAGAGAAAGTGTCAAACAGAAGAATTCAAAAAAGAGTCAAACTGGGTAAATGACAAATAGACAAAATGTCAAACAAAAATGTCAAACAGACAAAGTGCCGAACAGAAGAAGAATCAAACTGAGTAAATGACGAATGGACAAAATGTCGAACAAAGTGTCAGAGAAAGTGTCAAACAGAAAAAGAGTCAAACTGGGTAAATGACAAATAGACAAAATGTCAAACAAAATGTCAAACAGACAAAGTGCCGAACAGAAGAAGAATCAAACTGAGTAAATGACGAATGGACAAAATGTCGAACAAAGTGTCAGAGAAAGTGTCAAACAGAAAAAGAGTCAAACTGGGTAAATGACAATAGACAAAATGTCGAACAAAATGTCAAACAGACAAAGTGCCGAACAGAAGAAGAATCAAACTGAGTAAATGACGAATGGACAAAATGTCGAACAAAGTGTCAGAGAAAGTGTCAAACAGAAAAGAGTCAAACTGGGTAAATGACAAATAGACAAAATGTCAAACAAAATGTCAAACAGACAAAGTGCCGAACAGAAGAAGAATCAAACTGAGTAAATGACGAATGGACAAAATGTCGAACAAAGTGTCAGAGAAAGTGTCAAACAGAAAAAGAGTCAAACTGGGTAAATGACAAATAGACAAAATGTCGAACAAAATGTCAAACAGACAAAGTGCCGAACAGAAGAAGAATCAAACTGAGTAAATGACGAATGGACAAATGTCGAACAAAGTGTCAGAGAAAGTGTCAAACAGAAAAAAGAGTCAAACTGGGTAAAATGACAAATGGAGAAAATGTCGAACAAAATGTCAAACAGACAAAGTGCCGAACAGAAGAAGAATCAAACTGAGTAAATGACGAATGGACAAAATGTCGAACAAAGTGTCAGAGAAAGTGTCAAACAGAAAAAGAGTCAAACTGGGTAAATGACAAATAGACAAAATGTCGAACAAAATGTCAAACAGACAAAGTGCCGAACAGAAGAAGAATCAAACTGAGTAAATGACGAATGGACAAAATGTCGAACAAAGTGTCAGAGAAAGTGTCAAACAGAAAAAGAGTCAAACTGGGTAAATGACCAATGGAGAAAATGTCGAACAAATGAAAAAACAGACAAAGTGCCGAACAGAAGAAGAATCAAACTGAGTAAATGACGAATGGACAAAATGTCGAACAAAGTGTCAGAGAAAGTGTCAAACAGAAAAGAGTCAAACTGGGTAAATGACAAATAGACAAAATGTCGAA
Source organism: Acanthosepion pharaonis (assembly GCA_903632075.3). Classification (NCBI taxonomy): domain Eukaryota; kingdom Metazoa; phylum Mollusca; class Cephalopoda; order Sepiida; family Sepiidae; genus Acanthosepion; species Acanthosepion pharaonis. The sequence continues at coordinate 3,731,769 of CAHIKZ030005106.1, forward strand.
CAAAATGTCAAACAGACAAAGTGCCGAACAGAAGAAGAATCAAACTGAGTAAATGACGAATGGACAAAATGTCGAACAAAGTGTCAGAGAAAGTGTCAAACAGAAAAGAGTCAAACTGGGTAAATGACGAATGGACAAAATGTCGAACAAAATGTCAAAACAGACAAAGTGCCGAACAGAAGAAGAATCAAACTGAGTAAATGACGAATGGACAAAATGTCGAACAAAGTGTCAGAGAAAGTGTCAAACAGAAAAGAGTCAAACTGGGTAAATGACAAATAGACAAATGGACAAAATGTCGAACAAAATATCAGAAGAAAACAGACAAAGTGCCGAAAGAAGAGAAGTCAAACTGAGTAAATGACGAATGGACAAAATGTCGAACAAAGTGTCAGAGAAAGTGTCAAACAGAAAAAAGAGTCAAACTAGAGGGTCAAACAGAAAAATGACAAATAGACAAAATGTCGAACAAAATGTCAAACAGACAAAGTGCCGAACAGAAGAAGAAGAATCAAACTGAGTAAATGACGAATGGACAAAATGTCGAACAAAGTGTCAGAGAGAAAGTGTCAAACAGAAAAAGAGTCAAACTGGGTAAATGACGAATGGACAAAATGTCGAACAAAATGTCAAACAGACAAAGTGCCGAACAGAAGAAGAATCAAACTGAGTAAATGACGAATGGACAAAATGTCGAACAAAGTGTCAGAGAAAGTGTCAAACAGAAAAAGAGTCAAACTGGGTAAATGACGAATGGACAAAATGTCGAACAAAATGTCAAACAGACAAAGTGCCGAACAGAAGAAGAATCAAACTGAGTAAATGACGAATGGACAAAATGTCGAACAAAGTGTCAGAGAAAGTGTCAAACAGAAAAAGAGTCAAACTGGGTAAATGACAATAGACAAATGTCGAACAAAATGTCAAACAGACAAAAGTGCCGAACAGAAGAAGAATCAAACTGAGTAAATGACGAATGGACAAAATGTCGAACAAAGTGTCAGAGAAAGTGTCAAACAGAAAAAGAGTCAAACTGGGTAAATGACGAATGGACAAAATGTCGAACAAAATGTCAAACAGACAAAGTGCCGAACAGAAAAAGAATCAAACTGAGTAAATGACGAATGGACAAAATGTCGAACAAAGTGTCAGAGAAAGTGTCAAACAGAAAGAGTCAAACTGGGTAAATGACAAATAGACAAAATGTCGAAACAAAATGTCAAACAGACAAAGTGCCGAACAGAAGAAGAATCAAACTGAGTAAATGACGAATGGACAAAATGTCGAACAAAGTGTCAGAGAAAGTGTCAAACAGAAAAGAGTCAAACTGGGAAAATGACAAATATGTCGAACAAAGTGTCAGAGACAAAAGTGTCAAACAGAAAAGTGTCAAACAGGGTCAAAATGGACAAAATGTCGAACAAAATGTCAAACAGACAAAGTGCCGAACAGAAGAAGAATCAAACTGAGTAAATGACGAATGGACAAAATGTCGAACAAAGTGTGTCAAACAGAAAAAGAGTCAAAGTGTGACAAAAACAAAATGTCGAAAAAAGAGTCAAACTGGAAGAATAAAATGAGTAAATGACGAATGGACAAATGTCGAAAATGTCGAACAAAATGTCAAACTGGTAAAACGAATGGACAAAATGTCGAACAAAATGTCAAACAGACAGAACAGAAGAAGAATCAAACTGAGTAAATGACGAATGGACAAAATGTCGAACAAAGTGTCAGAGAAAGTGTCAAACAGAAAAAGAGTCAAACTGGGTAAATGACAAATAGACAAAGACAAAATGTCGAACAAAATGTCAAACAGACAAAGTGCGAACAAAGTGTCAGAAAAGAAAGAAAGTCAAACTGAGTAAATGACGAATGGACAAAATGTCGAACAAATCCAAACAGACAAAGTGTCAAACAGAAAAAGAGTCAAACTGGGTAAATGACAAATAGACAAAATGTCGAACAAAGTGTCAGAGAAAGTGTCAAACAGAAAAAGAGTCAAACTGGGTAAATGACAAATAGACAAAATGTCGAACAAAATGTCAAACAGACAAAGTGCCGAACAGAAGAAGAATCAAACTGAGTAAATGACGAATGGACAAAATGTCGAACAAAGTGTCAGAGAAAGTGTCAAACAGAAAAAGAGTCAAACTGGGTAAATGACAAATAGACAAAATGTCGAACAAAATGTCAAACAGACAAAGTGCCGAACAGAAGAAGAATCAAACTGAGTAAATGACGAATGGACAAAATGTCGAACAAAGTGTCAGAGAAAGTGTCAAACAGAAAAAGAGTCAAACTGGGTAAATGACGAATGGACAAAATGTCGAACAAAATGTCAAACAGACAAAGTGCCGAACAGAAGAAGAATCAAACTGAGAAATGACGAATGGACAAATGTCGAACAAATGTCAGAGAAAGCGGTCAAACAAAAAGAGTCAAATGGGTAAATGATGAATAGAAAAAATGTCAAACAAAATGTCAAACAGACAAAGCGCCGAACAGAAGAAGAATCAAACTGTAAATGACGAATGGACAAAAAGTCGAATGTCAGAGAAAGTGTCAAACAGAAAAAGTGTCAAACTGGGTAAATGACGAATGGACAAAATGTCAAACAAAATGTCAAACAGACAAAGTGCCGAACAGAAAAAGAATCAAACTGAGTAAATGACGAATGGACAAAATGTCGAACAAAGTGTCAGAGAAAGTGTCAAACAGAAAAAGAGTCAAACTGGGTAAAATGACAAATAGACAAAATGTCGAACAAAATGTCAAACAGACAAAGTGCCGAACAGAAGAAGAATCAAACTGAGTAAATGACGAATGGACAAAATGTCGAACAAAGTGTCAGAGAAAGTGTCAAACAGAAAAAGAGTCAAACTGGGTAAATGAATGGACAAAATGTCAAACAAAATGTCAAACAGACAAAGTGCTGAACAGAAAAAAGAATCAAACTGAGTAAATGACGAATGGACAAAATGTCGAACAAAGTGTCAGAAAAAGTGTCAAACAGAAAAAGAGTCAAACTGGGTAAATGACGAATGGACAAAATGTCGAACAAAATGTCAAACAGACTGCCGAACAGAAGAAGAATCAAACTGAGTAAATGACGAATGGACAAAATGTCGAACAAAGTGTCAGAGAAAGTGTCAAACAGAAAAAGAGTCAAACTTGGTAAATGACAAATAGACAAAATGTCGAACAAAATGTCAAACAGACAATGTGGCGAACGGAAAAAGAGTCAAACTGAGTAAATGACGAATGGTCATAATGTCGAAAAGGCAAAGTTTCAAAATGGTGAGCAAATTAAAAACGAACATTTCGTCATAATTTTATAATCTCGGTTGAAATAATCAATTAAACTATTCTTAAGTTTTATTGCTTAGATTTTGGCATCATTTAGATTTTATTGCTTAACTTATCCAACATCAGAATCTAAATTAGGATATCTTTAAGAAATCGCTCACAATCTTTAATTATATTTTGCTACAGTTGTAAATTCCTCATATAAAAAATATTTTTATTCTTACCACAATTGTAATTTCTCATAAATAAAAAAAATAACTGTTTCCTGTAGTTTGAATGCAGATCCTTGTTCAAAAAGTTATCAGCTATATAGATACTTTGTATTCATCAGAGTTTTTTATAATAGTTTAAAATTTTAAAATAATTATTACCGGCAGGATACTTACACGCTAAGTAAAATATATTCTGTTTTAGACACATGTCTAGTCTTTCGACATCTAGTCAGTTCGACTTGTTCTCCGTTTGAAACTTTGACCATTCGACAATTTGTTTGTACGACATTTTGTTCATTTGTCATTTTGTCCTTCGATATTATATCCATTCGACACTTTATCTCTACATTTTGTTCATTTGTCATTTTGTCCGACATTTTGTCCATTAAAGATTCTATGATATTTTGTTCATTTGTCATTGAGTCATTCGACATTATGTCCATTCGACACTGTCAGTACGACATTTTGTTCATTTGTCATTCGACATATTGTCCATTCGACATTTTGTCTCTACGGCATTTTGTTCATTTGTCATTTTGTCATTCGACATTTTGTCCATTCGACACTTTGTCTGTTCCACATTTTGTTCATTTGTCATTTTGTCATACGACATTTTGTCCATTCGACACTTTGTACGATATTTTGTCCTTCGACTTTCTGTCTGTTCACGGTGTTATTCATCATGACGGTCGTCTTCGAGTATAGAATCCAGAGGTTAGCAGTGGATATTTCGAAGACAGTAGGGAAACGTTATTCAGGTTAGCAGTGGATATTTTGGTAAAAGTAGCAGAGCATAGTTCGTCCTTCTGGTTTTCTTCGCCTGACAACCTGGTACTGGACATTCGGAGAGAGTAAACAAAATGGCCGCCTTTATACACGACGGATTGTATATTCTACGTCTTCTGATTGGTTAACATTTTATTGGTGGAGTCAAGTCATTTGGGCTATCTCACTAGTTATATATATATATATATATATATATATATATATATATATATACACACAAAAAACTGTAACACACCGTGTGTCAGTATCGATTTTTTTTTTTGCTTCTGTCTTTATTCATACATTTTGTCTTTGCGAAATAAAATAAATAACAAGTAGAAAATGAAATAAATACTTTTTACAAGAAAGAAAAGTAATATAATATTCACAATGCTTAAAAATTATTTTCTCCCAAAATTCAATGCAAAAACCAATAATTCGGTAAGACATATATTATTGGATAATAATGGAAAAACAATGTATGTGCTTATCCACGATAGTTACTTTGAGGTCATCCAAGTTTAGCCAATGTTAACTAAAAGAAGATGTGGACAAATGTCAAACGCCTACTGATTTTTCATAAAGTACAGAAAGAGGAATTTTAAAACTATATTGTCTGAATCGTCAGATCGAAAGTGAATAATAATAATAATAATAATAATAATAGTAATAATAATAATAACTAGAAATTATCAAGCCCACATATTAAAAAATTGTGTTAGCCCAAAATGCAGATTCTGTGATAAATATCCAGAAACAATTGATCATCTTGTATCAGGTTGCACGATATTGGCACCCACTGAGTATAAAACCCGGCATGACAGTGTAGGGCCAATATTTGCACTGGAAAATCTGCAACTGCTACGGAAAGGAAATTTAAAGAAATTGGTATGAACACCACCCCGATCTGGTTACGGGGATAGGAACTGTAACAATTTTATGAAACTTTAGAATACACACAAAAAAAATCAAAGTTAATCACCCAAACGTCTATATTGTTGGCCGCAAACAAAATAGTTGCATCCTTATTGATATGGCAGTCACTGCAGATTGCAATGTATCTTTGAAGATATTCAAAAAGCTATCAAAATACAAGGACCTTGAAATCGAAATCACAAAAATGTGGCACATGAGAACATCAACAATCCCTGTTGTAGTTGGAACACTCGGATTGTTTGGAAAAGATTCCAGTAGACTGATTGAAGGGATTCCTGGAAGGCCATGCCTTAAAGTAATACAAAAAAATTGTACTCGCAAGTACAGCCTTCAGCATACGAAGGGTTTTATCTATGTAAAATATGTGTGTGTGTGTGTGTGTGTGTGTGTGTGTGTGTGTGTGTGTGTGTGTGTGTTTAATTGCTCAGTGGAAAATTCCACGTTGCCATTTTTGACCTTAGATCTCTGGTCGGAACCCGGAAAGAAATGAGTATACACTAGAAATAATAATAATAATAATAATAATGAGAACATTAACAATCCTTGTTGTACTTGGTACACACGGATTGGTTGGAAAAGATTCCAGTAGGCTCATTGAAGGGATTACTGGTAGCCCATACCTTAAAGAAATGCTAAACATTGTACTCACAAGTACGAAGAGTTTTTCTATGTAAAATATGTGTGTGTATGTGTGCGTGTGTGTGTTTAATTGTTCAGTGCAAAATCCCTTTCTGACCTTAGGTCTCTGGTTGGGACCCGGAAAGAAATGACTGCACACCAGAAATCAAAGGAAATAAATAATAATAATAAAAATATTGATGTTGGTCTTCCAAAATTACAACACTTCGAGAATAGCGTGATTTAAAAAAGGAAAAAAAAGAAAAGAAAAGACATGTTTGTCAATGTTTAACAGTATTTCAACGGTATGTTTACCGTCTTCAATTTATATTTAAACTTGTGTACAAGTATAAAAATATGTATTTGAAAAATATACAAAAAAATGACATATCTTTGTAAAACTTCGGTTATCTTGCAAAAAAAAAAAAGCAAAAAAAAAAAACGGTACTGCTAATCATCGCGTCAGAACAGATGAAAATCAGCCAGTGTGGAGGGCATGTAACTTAAACGTACGTAATATGATGATGATCGGGATCATCTTGAAATTTTCCCTTATCTGATTAGTTACTCAGAGGAATTAATCAAACAGCTTAGTATAAATCTTATGGGACTCATAAATCCGTGACGCGTGTGTTTGAAAATGATTGTTGTGTCGTGGCACAATAGTAAAAATAATAAAATCAAGTCGAAGTTGGTTTAAAGAACAAGTGTATTTAACATCACAGATACAAAGGTAGGAAACGGGTACTACTCAGCTAGGCAGTTGTAGTACTGTCGCTGCTTACCCCGGGTAGGTATTACTGGCACTATATATAGTGAGAACCGGTGTAATTCCCTTGTGTTAGAGGCCGGTGCAACAATGATATTGATATTCGGTTTCTCATGAATCACTTAACACATTGCAACCAGAGTTGTATTTAACATGTGATAAAGAGAGAAACTGTGCTCTTCCTTTTCTCGATGTTATGGCACACAGTCGGATACAGGATTTCTTACATTGTTGTAACGGAAACCAACTTTTACGGTTTTATGTACCCAGTGGGATTCCTTTTGTTCTATAAAAGTGAAAACCAATTAAAACCTTGGTTCATCGAGTATCTGCGGTATGAACGGAGACTAAATTCGATTCTGAAATTAAATTTATTAGAAAGTTTCTGAGCGAGAATATACAATCATTCCTGTCAAACCGTGAATTGAAGGTCGTTCTCAACGGATTCTCCTCCAGTTCCTATCCAACGGACGCAGGTGTTCCCCAAGGCTCCATCCTAGGCCCCACTCTGTTCCTTATCTACATAAACGACCTCCCCGACGTCATAACTTCCCAAGTTGGTATCTACGCGGATGACACCACAATTTATTCCTGCCTCAAAAACAAATCTAGTGTCACTGACAAAACTAACCTGGCCGTGCGTCTCGAAAAGGACCTCCAATCGGTTGTGAACTGGGGAAGGAATTGGCTGGTCATCTTTAACGCATCAAAAACAAAACTGCTCTCTATTAATCACCACAGAGATCCTTCCTTGCCCTCCATTAGAATGTCTGACGCTCAACTTCTCGAGAGCAACTCTCTGCGGCTGTTCGGTCTCACGTTGACTGCTGACCTGAGATGGAATAAATACATTGAGTCAATTGCTTCGTCCACTGCAACGAAAGTTGGCTCCCTGTGCCGCGCCAGGAAATTTTTCTCCCCGGAATCGATCCTCCAGATCTACAAATCAACAATTCGCCCTTGCATGGAGTATTGCTACCATATATGGTCTGGTGCCCCTTCTGTTTGCCTCTGAGTTCTTGATAGGCTCCAGAGGCGGATATGTAATATAATTGGCCCTGCTCTGGCATCTCGTTTACAGTCACTTTCTCACAGACGCGCCGTCGCCTCTCTCTGTCTGTTCTACAAATACTTTCATGGCAATTGCTCCGAGGTGCTGCATTCGCTGGTTCCCAGACTTCATGAGTTCAAGCGCCCTACGAGGCTGGCATCCCGCTCTCACCCCTTCACTGCCGAAACTCCTAAATATAGCCGTCTCTTCTACTCAAATAGCTTCATGTCTCGCACCTCTCGCCTGTGGAACTCCCTTCCCTATTCCAGTTTCCCTGAGAGCTATAATCTCCAGCTATTCAAATGTAATGTCAATCGACATCTCCAGTTGCCTTGATCTATCCACTAGCCTTCTCCTCATACCCTCTTCTATCACTCCTATCTGATCTCGCTCACCCTTGCGTCCTAGTGGCTTCCCGCCTTGCTTGGGTTGAAACGCTTAAAAAAAAAAGAAAAACAAAAAAAGTTACCCCTTTGGATCATGTGAAAAAGAAAACGAGACAATTTCGTAAGACTAAGCCGACTGATCCCCAGAAATGTCCCGTATAATTGAGCTTACAGTGTGTTAGCGAGTAAATGCGAGAATTGCTAAGCAAATCCCAGTCGGTGTAAGAAGCTTTTCTTTGGCGGCTATCCCCGTTCAGTTTTTGCTACCCGACCTATGTTAAGACCATTCCGGAATATTGTTCGGTCTACCCATCATATTAGCCGTGTGATTTACAAATTCAAATATTAGTGCAATGCTATATAGTCGGAACGAGTAAAAGATTGGAATCGCGGATCTGCAAACATGAACAACGGATATGCGTAAAATTTGCTTATTTGCGTTAATATATATATGTAAATATATATGTATGGTTCGGCTTTAGCTGAACATTGGATTAAAAACCAGCAATGTGCCTGGTCTTATAGCCCAGGCATATTCTGTGTACTACGTAAAGCTAACACTGATTTGTACTTGGTTTTGGAATCAATATATATTAAGTCCTATCAGCCATCTCCCTGTAATCAGAAGGAGTGAGCTTAAAGATTTTTATGTTATTTTGCTTTGCGTGTATAACATTGGTCTAGGGTTGTTTATCTTTTAGATGTCGAGTACATTTTTGTCCTCGAATTTTTTCCTGATGAGAGATGCCCTATAAACTGGTTGAGCTGTTTTTAAATACTTGCTATATTTCGGTATTACTATTTTACGATAATATATATTTTTTGTTATCCCCTTTTTTTTTGTTGCTATTGTTTCTTTTTTTTATTCAATACTTTGCTCTGATAGGAGCGGACCAATAAACCGGTTTAACACTTTTTAATTGTTGTTATATTTTGATATTAACACTTTAGGGTAATCTATATAATCTTGTCATCGCCTCATTGTTGCGATAAATTGTTTCTTTTGTACGCGATATTTTGCTCTGATGAGAGTGGACCAATAAACCGGTTTAACACTTTTTAATCGTTGTTATATTTTGATATTAACACTTTAGGGTAATCTATATAATCTTGTCATCGCCTCATTGTTGCGATTAATTGTTTCTTTTGTACGTGATATTTTGCTCTGATGAGAGTGGACCAATAAACCGGTTTAACACTTTTTAATCGTTGTTATATTTTGATATTAACAATTTAGGGTAAACTATATAATCTTGTCATCGCCTCATTGTTGCGATTAATTGTTTCTTTTGTACGCGATATTTTGCTCTGATGAGAGTGGACCGATAAACCGGTTTAACTCTTTTAATTGTGGTTATATTTCGTTATTACTATTTTACGGTAATATATACTTTTTTGTTATCACCTCTTTTTCCGATGAATTATTTCTTTTTCTACTAGATATTTTGATTTGACGAGAGTGGACCGATAAACCGGTTCTGCTGTTTTAATTGTTGTTATATGTCGCCTTTTATTGCTCTAATAAAATTTTTATTGCTAGAATTAGCCGTGAAAATTTAATATTTAAATTTGAATATTTAAATTTACTGAAGGAAACTTACTTCATAACTCTTATGATTGAATAAGTTCATGGCGAGTTCTACGACAATAAAATATCCTTAGAAATTTCCGTATCGCTTCCATAATTATTTGAGTTAAACAGCTTTAAAAAAATATTGCAATAACAATCATAAATAGCAATGCTGGTCGTTATTTTAAGAAGTAAGGGAGTACAAATGAAAAGATTTCAAACTGACATCTTTTTTCTATTTCACTGAAACAGACGTTAAACACTTCTATCTTTCCTTTTATTCTCTCTCTCTCTTTTCTTTGATATTCTCATTGAAACCAAGTAATGTCTTCTCCTTTCTTTGCACTCGAACAAAAACGCGCAATAGTCCATTATTTGAGGATGTAACGGTCGCGCTAACTAACGTATAGAGGGACAAGGACAATCATAATAGAATTATTATTATTATTATTATTATTGTTGTTGTTGTTGTTATTTCCTTTGATTTTTGATGAGTATTCATTTCTTTCCGGGTCCCGCCCAGAGATCGAACGTTAGAAATGGCATCATGATTTTTTCCACTGAAAAAAACAACAACAAAAAAAACATATTTTACATAGACAAAGCCCTTCGTAAAGTGAGGGATGTACTCGTGAGAAAAATTGTTTGTATTTCTTTAAGGCATGGGCTTCCAGGAATCCCTTCAATTAGTCTACTGGAATCTTTTCCAACCAATCCGAGGGCTCCAACTACAACAGGGACTGTTGATCTTCTCATGTGCCACATTTTTGAGATTTCGATTTCAAGGTCCTTGTATTTTTACAGCTTTTTGAATATCTTCAAAGATACATTGCAGTCAGCAGGGACTGCCATATCAATAAGGAGGCACCGTTTTTGTTTGTGGTCTTTAATAACAATATCTGGCCGGTTGGCCTTGATTGTTCTGTCAGTGTGTATTGTGTAGTCCCATAGAATTGTAATAGGTCCTATCTCCGTAACCGGGTCTGGGTGGTGTTCATACCAGTTTCTTTCAGTTTCCTTCCCGTACAAGTTGCAGATTTTCCAGTGCAGATATTGGCCCACTCTGCCATGCCGGGTTTTATATTCAGTGGGTGCCAACACCGTACAACCTGATACAAGATGATCAATCGTTTCTGAATATTTATCACAGAATCTGCATTTTGGGCTGACACAATATTTTTAGTATATGTGCTTGATAATTTCCTAGTTAAGCATTGGTCCTGCGCAGCAAGGATAAAACCTTCAGTTTCCGCTTTCAACCCTGCACTACGTAGCCACTGATGGGTACGGGTTTTGTCTACATCAGCTTGTTTGGTACGGGCAGAGTATTGGCCATGAAGCGGTTTATCTTGCCATCGCTTCTGTAGCTGGTCGGTTGCGTTCGTCTTTGCTGTCTTTTTTAGGTATTTTGCAGTTTCAGCCGGTGTATTGTGCTGTAGTTGCATCTCTACGCCCATTTGAAACTCCTTATTATTATTATTATTATTATTATTATTATTATTATTTGGTTTCTGAAGGTATAAGGTCAGGAATTGGATTCATATTTCCCCCTGTTCATTTCTATCCAAAATAATAAAAAATAAACATAATTTAAAGCTAAGATCGTACATATTTAACATGGATAATGCTCTTCATAATGTGTCAACTGTAATTGTGAGTACAATTTTTTGTATTTCTTTAAGACATGGGCTTCAAGGTATGCCTTCAGTGGGTTTATCGGAAACATTTCCAATCAATCCGAAGGCTCCAACTACAAATGGAATTATTCATGTCTTCATGTGCCAATTTTTTAAGTTTTCCATTTACACATCCTTGTATTTTGATACATTTTTAAAGATCTTCAAAGATACATTACAATCTGCAGAGACTGCCATGTCAATAAGAAAACACATATTGTTCTTTTGGTCTTATTATTAATATTATTATCATTTTATGATTATTATTATACAAGAAGAAGAAGGAGGAGGAAGAGCAGGAGAAGAAAATAATAATAATAATAATAATAAGAAGAAGAAGAACAACAACAAATAGGAGGAGAAGGATGAGATGAAGAAGAAGGAGGATTAGGGAAGAAGAAGAAGAAGAAGAAGAAGAAACAACAACAACAACAAAAAAAATAGGAGAAGGAGGAGATGAAGAAGAAGGAGGATTAGGGAAGAAGAAAAAGAAGAAGAAGAAGAAGAACAACAACAACAAATAGGAGGAGAAGGAGGAGATGAAGAAGAAGGAGGAGGAGGGAAGAAGAAGAAGAAGAAGAAGGAGGAGGAGGAGGAGGAGGAGGAAGAGCAGGAGGAGATGAAGAAGAAGAAGAAGAGGAAGAAGAAGAAGAAGAAAGAAGACATAGAATTTTGAAAAGTCGATATAGCTCTACCTAAACATGTAAGGGTAGACTTAACAATAAATGTGTTATTTGAATGATATGAAAATTGGACACAGATGATAGCCTGCTTATTGCGTTTCCAAAAAATAGAAGTTCCTATTGTCATGGGCACCTATGGAACAGAGATATATAAAATCCAAAAATGGTCGGGTAAAATTGAGTGTCTGATGCTTCAGAAAACAGCCGGCAAGCTGAGAACGGTTTTGTTAATGTTGAAATGGGAGGAAATCAAAAGACACTTTGCCACTTGTTTTGACCCACACCTAACATTGAATTAACACATAAGGTCTTCCTAAAAAAAAAAAAAAAAAAAAAAAAGTAATTAGGAGGCTTGCTAGCGAAAGCCAAATAATAAATTGAAGAATACAAATAATCCATCCGAAAAATTTTCTATAAGATTCTTGAAATTAAGATGAGTTCTCACGAGAGACTTGGAGATTTAAGGTGACTTGCTGTTATATGACTTTTAGCGGGAAAAAACCTCATAAAACATGCTAGAAAATGCATTAAAATGAATTGTTATTGTTATTATTATCAAAAGTACGCAGATGTAGGCTTTAAGAAATCTTTATTTGACTGTGAATAAAAGGTTCTCGTATAGTGTCCTTTTATAGTTTCAGTAAACAAAAATAGCTCGCTCAAAGAGGAGATTAACAAAACAAGAGGAGACCACTCTTGATTATTCATAACAGTTATTCTTCTTCTTCTTCTTCTTCTTCTTCTTATTATTATTATTATTATTATTATTAATATTATTATTATACGAAAAACCGAATTAACAACAAGTGAACCTGGAGAGTAAAAAGTAGAAATAAAATTAAACGAAAGAATAACTACAATACCAATAATGATAATAATGAATATCTTGCCTAAAATCAGCTACAATAATAATAATAATAATAATAATAATAATAATAATTATTATTATTATTATTATTATTATTATTATTGTTGTTGTTGTTATTACCTAGCAGCGTTGAAATTAATTAGTCACACGAGTGCTGGCATGACTAAAGGAAACAAAGGTAAGAGTAAGAGAAAGAAAAAGTAGTGAGAATTTAATCCAATCACTTTTCGTTTTCAACAACAACCAGTTCTTTTGCCTCATGGTTTCAAGCTAATATAACGCATGCACTCCTACATATGCAGGAATCCGTTCACTTCCTCACATGAATACAAGTAGACAAGTGTTGTACGAAAAGCAAGAAATATACGTTTATACATACATACATATATATATATATATATATATATATATATATATATATATATATATATATATATGTGTGTGTGTATGTTTGCATGAATATTTCTTATTTTAACGCTCTATCTCCTCTCTATATATCTATTTATCTATATGTGTGAGTGTATATATATATATATATATATATATATCCATATATATATATCTATATATATATATATATATATATATATATATATATATATATATATGTGTGTGTGTGTGTGTTTATTTTTGGTATATATATATATATATATATGAATATGTTTTATATATGTGTATGTGTGTGTGAGTGAGTTTATGTGTGTATATATATATATATATATATATATATATATATTTGTGCTTTTTTGTGTCCCTTGCGTATGTGTGCGTCTCTCTCTCTCTCTCTCTCTCTCTCTCTCTCTCTCTCTCTCTCTAACTGTGTTTTTGAGCATGTGGAATCCATGAATTCTGAAATATATATCTATATCTATATATATTTATACCTATATCTATCTATCTATCTATCAATCTATCTATCTATCTATCTCTCTCTCTCTCTCTCTCTATATATATATATATATATATATATATATATATATATATATTTATAAAAGCGTTTAACAAAAGTTGTTTGAATGAATTCTCGGTGATTAAATGCACATATATAATATGTATTTAAGTAGCAGCAATTTGTCCAAACTGGTTTCGACAAAAAATATATATTTCTATCGCTTTAAATGACATTTGTAGTTGATACTCATATTTGACCAGACACAACCTTTTTTTTTTTTTCATTAAGCAGTATATTTATTTACTTTCGTCAACCGAAATGTATATTCAAATATGAGTCTCCACAAAAATTAACTATTAACTTCAGAAAAGTTACGCCAAAATTTTGAAGAGGACTCACCGCAAAGAAAGTCACAAAATACGCGAAACGAATCAGAGTAACGAAAATTATTTCATATTTGTCTAAATATAATTTCATACACAAACAAATACACAACACGTATCAATATTCGATACATGAACTTCTGTTTAATCGTTACATATGTTGCCAATTTGAATTGATTTCAATTCCAATTACAGCGATCTACAAACGCCATGATTTCGTCCAAATTTCGTGACCGTACTTAAAAATAAACATATCTTAATAATGACTGAGTCAATTGAAATATTTGAACAAAACAGAACATCATGGACTTATCAAATTTATTATCACCCACTCATATCTAAATTTTACAAAAAAAAACCCCAAAAAACAAACAAACAGAAAAGCACAAAAATACTCAAGGCTTATCGAGTGATTGTCATAACAGACACACACACATATATATGTGTTATAAACTGTTACATTAGGACATGTAAGTTGCTATTATAAAACTACATATATTGTTTCGACGTCTAAAGACGTCTCGACAGTTAGTTAACAATGATGAATATATATATATATATATATATATATATATATATATATATATATATATATATATATATATATATATATATATATAAGTGCACATGAAGTCAACACTTAGAGGCTGTTTCATGCTAGACGCAATCGTAAGGTCACGAGTGTTTATTTCCTCGGCTATTTATATACAGGGGTCAGTGGTGCATTGTGGGTTGTCTGTTTGGCTGTTATTTTGCCGGAAGTCGTTTATTTGTTTATGCATTTATTTATTCATTTATTTATTAAGGTTAAATTATTTTTTTGTTTTTTATTTATTTTTATTTTTTATTTTAGTTTTTTAGTTTTATTTCTTAAATTATATTTTTATTTTTATTTTAATCGGTTTTATATTAACGTAGTAAAATTTTGTTTGTATCTCTTATTTAATAGTCATCTATTTTATTGGGGTTGATTGCTATTTATTCAATTGTTATTTATTCAATTTTGGGGTTGATTGTTATATATATATATATGTATATATATATATATATATAGAGAGAGAGAGAGAGAGAGAGAGAGAGAGAGAGGGAGGGGGGAATGGAGTAATCGGATAACCGAGTTCGAATTCCAGTCGAATCCATCACATTTACTTACGTGCTAATACCATTGGGAAAGTTTATTAATACTTTTCTTTTCCCTGCAGCTATGGTTAATAGCCTTGAATGGCAACTGGTCTAGGAGAAAAACATCACTGAACTCAAAACCTGCATAATGCACTCGGTTCTGCCAAAGTTTTGTCAGCTAATTTATATTCAAATATAATGTTATCATCCCACGACATTGTAAATTGTCCTAACAATAAACCTGCTATCACCTCATTATTTAATTATACGAGGAAATGTTCCTATTGATACAATTATCATTAAATATAATTAACAGAGCTCGACTATTTTACACTTCAAGCATACTATTCTATAAATAATTCACCAACCTATAACAAACATTAATTAAGAGAGGATTTCCAAATTATACGATTGACGACAAATTAAAAGCAATCCCAAAATATAATAATCCCTACGAAAATGATATAACAAAACTATTCTAATGTAATCAAAATTATTTAAATTAAAAAAAAAGTTGAGGCTGTTATGAAATATGTTCTGCATAGATATATACATCACTTCCTGAAAAAAGCAAACGAAAAAACTAATTATATATTAGAAAAAACATAAAAACAACTAGTCTGGCTATCAAAAATCAAATAAAACTAATATAAATACGCTTTATACATTGGTCATATAATATCAACCCTATAATTTCGAGTAACATGCCACTCATGTAACAGTGACTACATAACACGCCCGTGTGACTAAACAACACGAAAGAAAAACAAGCGATCTAACACATATCGTGTATATAATTATGGAAAAACAAAACAAAATACTATACAACATTGACTGCAAAGAAGTTTACAGAGTAAGATGTAAGAGACGATAGTGTGCTTCATGGTTAAAGCAATCTTCAGGTTTCAATGTCAACATTCATATTTACATATGCTCTATACCTGTCATTGAAAACTTAAATCCCGTAAATATAGCATATATTAAAACTATATATATATATATATATATATATTACTTGTCTGTCTCCTCTCTCCTTTCCATTTTTCCTTTTCTTTTCCCCCACTACCCTCCCATTCCTATATATCATTTCCGTTAAGTTAACCATCTAAATAGGTCACGATTAGGTCACTCCTCCTACCCCAATATAAAACATGCTTAAGAGAAATATGAAATTTACCCCTCTCTATACTATACCTAGTCTCGTTGACTACAACGATCACCCTCCCTGTTAAATTACAAAAATTACACTACCCATCAATTTCTAATCCCATTTTTCCTTTCATTTCGTTGTTGGAAGTGTTACCTGATGATCCGGAGTCCTTCAAAAAGGATTTTGGTGAAATAAATTATTGTAATGGTATCTTAAAGTGGTCTGTCTTTTTTTCATTAAATTTATATATATATATATATATATATACACACACACACACACACACACACACACACACATATATATATATATATATATATAATTGTCCATCCGACAAATGTTTAATATCTAAAAAAACACTAAATTAATCGGGTTTATTTTTAAGGCTTTTTTTAATGCATTTTCGTAAGAATCACTGAAACATCCTTTGAGATATCTAACTAGAAAGAGAACAGGCTAAAATCTTTTTGTGTCAGCCTCACCGTCCTCCTAAATGAGCAATGGTGAGAGGAAAAAAGTCATTCTGATCTTCCGTAATGGTGCCAACATTCATACTCTGGCTTCGACCTTCAAAGTTTATTCAAGAAACATCAAGAGAACGGCGAATAAGTTTAAAAATGAGGGAACCATATCAGGAGATCACAACTGAAAGACGGACCATCTTTGAACTTAGAACTAAAGAGATCAATTAGAAAAATCTAATAACTACAATCTTTAAAATTTAAATGCAACATCAATCGCCACCTCTTCCTTTTTTTTGTCCTTTCATCGATCCTTCCCGGAATCAATTTGCTCATTCTCTTTAACTCTTACTCCCTGTAACCACCTGCAGTCAAGGGACATTATCGCCTTACTTGGGGTGAAATGATTTTAAAAAAAGTCTTCGGTGATTGTACAAGAATAACGTGATATGACCCTAAGCCTCGAAACCAAACGGACCGGGGAAAACACCTTAAATATGTTATATAGCTTCTAGCGTCTGTTTAAACTGACTAATAGAGGGAATCTGCGTTAAAACTGTCCGTTAATTAGAAGGACCTTTTCGAGGCCTGAAAATACTCAGTACAGTACAAAATTACTGTAAATAAATGTAAATATATGTATGTGTATTTTATTTATAAGTTACTATATACCTTTAAATAAAGTTTGAAAAGTTTTAAAATTAAACCCAGTCCATTGGCTGTGGGACCGTTAATTCAAGGTTTTAAAAAATTATAATTTATACTTATAGAAAATGTATGCCATAGTTAAAGCTGACGCTTCGAGGATATGGCTTGAAACGGCGCCTTCATTTTTCATGTAGACGAAATATTTTTCTTAACGGTTTTATCTTCCTGATTTCTGATAAAACATGGAGGAAAATTCCCAACATATTTCAGTGATATTTTTGCTTTCTAAAATGATAGTTTATAATTATAGTTTAGATACGTGAGCAAAAAAAGGCGTCCTCAATATGAAAGGGGTTAACGTTACGTGACACGATTTCTTTCCTCTTTTGTTACAGACGAAACGATGCATTGCACCTTTTGTCTTGATTTCGACCCTAATTGTTACGAAATTAACCTCTTTCATTAAACCAATAAACACGTTTTGCAATAAAAGTGCCTCTTATCCACTTTTGTGTCATTAAAATAAACGAAAGTCATTTCCAAATTATAAAAGAAAATAAGTGAATCTGACAAATTTTTGAAAGGCGAATATGCCAAAGAGCGACACCTAGCGGCTGTTCTGAAACTCTGATTTGTCGACTCTTGGTAATTGGACAATTAAAAACTCATAATAATGGCGTAGAAAGGCTTTTAATGTTTCTTTTATGGTTTTTATTTTCTTCTTGCTTTCTTTTTTTGCTTTCTTTTTTTTTGCTTTCTTTTTTTTTCTTTGTTTTCAATTCTTTTTTGTTTTGCTTTCTCTCTTTCAACCTTTCTCTCTATTTATGCTTCTATATAATCTTACTCCTTTCTTTCTTTCATTCATGTTTTTACTTTTTTCTTTCAGTCTCTCTTTCACCTTTTCTTGCTAATTTTTATTAGGTGTATGTAAATATCTTCAGCGAAAAATAGATTTTCAAGTGATTTGAACAGAACATTGCTGAAAGGTTTTGCACAAACAATTATTTCAGCAATTCTTTCTTTCTTCCTTCCTTTCTTTGTTTCTTTGTTTGTTTCTTTCTTTCTCTCTTTCTTTCTTTCTTTCTTTCTTTCTTTCTTTCTTTCTTTTCCCCTTTCTTTCTCTCCTTGTATCCCCAAGTTTTCTTTCTCGTTCTAGTCCGTTATTATTTCCTTTCTTTCTTTCTTTCTTTCTTCTCTCTTTCTTTCTCCCTGGTATTTCTGTATTCGTGCTTTCTTTCCGTCTTTCTTTTTTTCTTTTATTTTTTTTTTCTTCTTTATCAGTCTCCTTTTAATTTTCTTTCTTACATATTTCTTTCTACTATTTAGTATTTCTTCCTTTCCTTTATTCTTTCTCTTATTGTATTTTACTCTTTCTTTTTTCATTCTGCCATTTATACATTTCTTTCTTCTTTTCATTCGTTTTATCACATTCTTCATTATAGTTTTCTTCTCCCCCTCTCTTTCCTTCTTTCTCTTTCCTTCTCTCTCTCTCTTTTCTCTCTCTCTCTCTCTCTCTCTCTCTCTCTCTCTCTCTCTCTCAATGTATGATATTGAATTTTCATTTCTTCTTTTCTTTTCCTATTTTTCGAAAATTCTTTGAGATAGTTTCGCGTCCGGCTACGGCAAACGAAGGCCTTCGACGAACTTAGTCTTTTTCGACGGAACCTTCTAGGCGCATTACGGGAGTCCGACAACTCGAAGGCCTTTGAAAATCGGCACTATTTTTGAGATAGTGGTCCGACGACCACTGCTGAGGCGCACGACGCGCGTCCGGCTACGGCAAACGAAGGCCTTCGACGAACTTAGTCATTTAACGATTCGACGGACTTACGCACTTACCTTCTAAGGCGCATTACGGGAGTCCGACAACGACAATCGAAGGCCTTCGAAAATCGGCACTACTTTGAGATAGTGGTCCGACGACCACTGCTGAGGCGCATTACGGGAGTCCGGTTACGGCAAACGAAGGCCTTCGACGAACTTAGTCATTTAACGATTCGACGGACTTACGCACTTACCTTCTAAGGCGCATTACGGGAGTCCGGCAACGACAATCGAAGGCCTTCGAAAATCGGCACTACTTTGAGATAGTGGTCCGACGACCACTGCCGAGGCGCACGACGCGCGTCCGGCTACGGCAAACGAAGGCCTTCGGTGAATTTAGGCATTTAACGATTCGACGGACTTACGCACTTACCTCTTAAGGCGCATTACGGGCGTCCGGCGACGGCAGACGAAGGCATTCGACGGCTTTACGCACTTACCTCGTAAGGCGCATTACGGACGTCCGGCAACGGCAAACGAAGGCCTTCGACGGACTTAGTTTTTCATTCCTCCACCGTTTTTTTTTTTCGTTCCTCTTTTCTTACAGTCTTTTTTTTCACTCTTTCTTGTTCGCTTGCTTTCCTCCTTTTTGTCTGTTTTCTTCTCCCGTTCAATTTTCTTTCACTTTTTTTTTTTTTAATTTGTTTCAATAATTCTTTATATGTTTCTTCTTTTCTACTAGTTCTCTTTCTTTTTTTCTTCTTTCATGTTTCCTTTCTTCATGTTCAACCTATACAGTGAGGCAATTCTGAGAGAATTGGTAACCCCGCCGGGATTAATCATTGTCAGCTACAATCTTAACAACATAAAATACGCAGATGACACAGTACTGATAGCAGACACGGAAAAGAAATTACAAAATCCCTTACAGAAGATAGCGACGGAGAGTGAGAAGAAGGGACTAATCATAATCTACAAGAAGACGGAGGGCATGGTCATCAGTAAGAGGAAGAGCCCGAAATCCGATTTGCAGACCGGGAACACAAAAATGAAACAGACGCGGAAGTTTAAATATCTGGGAAGCCTTCTGACAGAGGACGGTAATTGTAACACTGAGATCCGTAGACGTATTGAGATAGCCAAGGACGCATTCCAAAAGCTGGGTAGAGTATTTCGAGACAGGAGGATTTCATTGGTAACAAAGAAAAGAATACTGAGCTGTTACGTGACATCTGTCCTTCTTTGCGGGAACGAATGTTGGACAATTTCCTCAAAGATGAACAAGAGACTCAAGGCGACGAAGATGTGGTTCTACAGAGGAACGCTATGGATATTGTGGAGCGAACATATTGGGATGGCCAAGGACGCATTCCAAAAGCTAGGCAGAGTATTTCGAGACAGCAGGATTTCTTTGGTAACAAAGAAAAGAATGCTGAGCTGTCACGTGACATGTGTCCTTCTTTACGGCA
>CAHIKZ030005106.1:3757500-3760000 GCA_903632075.3 Acanthosepion pharaonis
AACTTTTTTCTCATATTCACGACGTTTCGCCCGTTGTATGCCCCAACCTTCTTCAGGATCTGTCTATATATCTGAAATGTGGTATTGTAACAATTTACTCTATTTAAATCTTTCGGACTTTTGTCCTTATCTTCATTGCCATATTCACGACGTTTAGGCCGGTGTAGGCTTCGGTCTTCTTCAGGTGATATACGTTGGAATTTTGAATCAAACTTATTATTTAGTACAAAGGGTTATATTGTTCTAGTTCCACGTGCCATGTCTGGCCCATGTATCCAGTGGACAAAAGTGTTGAGTAATCCAAAAAAGTGACTTGATCCAAAGAGTTGTGAGTTCAATATCTGGCCACAACAGAGATAAAAAAAAAACAAACTTGGAGAATTGATTTACTAAAAGGAATTAACTGAAACTGAGATATCCAGAAAAGGCATGGCATGTGGAAATAGACAAATTTACCCGCGTGAACTAAATAAAGGTTTCGATTCGAAATTCCAATGTATATCAACGGAAGAAGACCGGAGCGTATAACGGGCGAAACATTGTGAATATGACAATAAAGATGAGGATAACAGCCTGAACAATGTAAATAGTGTAAATCGACATATTTTCCATTGACGAGAAAAGGCCACTTTTCGAGCAAAATTTCATGGACACGTTGTTGCTACTGGAAATATAAATGTGCATTTTATATTTTAAGAGATATAAATGAACAATATCCAGAAGTTCCTGCTACATTTCATTACATGGAACTCAGCTACTGGAATCGGTTTTGGTGATTTATCCTTGCGCATTTGTATTGAAGAATGTCGTAAGTAACTTAGTCCTGATCATTAATTATCGCTCAATGTGTAAACCCAATTTTCATACAAGTTTCTCTATTGAATTAAAATGCTATGAGTATTTTCTTTCTGTCTTTTTTCAATTGTTACAAGCGGCTTTTATTGATCATCAGTGATGAATTCTTTTGACAAAGACATTTATAGTTTCCTTGCACGAGTTTCAAACATGAACGATATGGAGTATTTTAAAAATAGAATCAATAATAATAATAATAATAATAATAATAATAATGTGACCCATGGGAACATCAACAATCCCCATTGTAGTTGGAGCCCTCGGATTGGACAGAAAAGGTTCCAGTAGACTAATTGAAAGGATTCCTGGAAGCCCATGCCTTAAAGAAATACAAAAAATTGTTCTCACGAGTACAGCCCACAACTTACGAAGGGCTTTGTCTATGTAATTTCTTTTTTTGTTTGTTTTTCTTTTTTGTCAGTGGCAAATGTCATAATGCCATTTCTAGCCTTAGGTCCCGGGGCAGGACCCGGAAAGAAATCAGTACACATCAGAAATCAAAGGAAATAATAATAATAATAATAATAATAATAATAATAATATAATAATAATAATTGAAGGGATCCCTGGACTAATTGAAGGGATCCCTGGAAGCCCATGCCTTAAAGAAATACAAAAATTGTTCTCACAAGTACAGCCCACACCTTACGAAAGCTGTATCTATGTAAAATATGTTTTCTTTTTTCCAAACTATTCAGTGGAAAATATCATGATGTCATTTCTGGCCTTAGGTCTCTGGTCAGAAACCGGAAAGAAATGAGTCTACACCAGAAGTCGAAGGAAAAAAATTAATAATAAACAACGGTGTATTCAAAAACTTACAATGTGTGGTAAAACATATCAACAATCTTTTATTTTACTTCCATAAATGATTTTACTGGAAGACTATCGATAGCTAGCTGGAAGCACATCCTACGTAGGGCGGTATTTTAAACTATATTTTGTAGATAATATAGATATGAAGATATGACAAATACTTACAAAATTTGCATTGCACAGTGACTTAATGAGATAACAATTGCGCAACCTACAGAATCCAATTAACTGAAATTCGAAATCCTTTGAAAGTGTTGATACAAAGACAATAATCTCTAGCGTACAGAAATTTGATGAATTCTGTCTCCTCTGTTCAAACAAAGCGGATAATGGCGAGGCAAGAAAGAACCGGTATTTAATTTAAAACTCACTCAATCCTAAAACAAGAAAACATTGATCTTTTCTGGTATTTTCTTTTTTTTCCTTTTTTACTTAATCCGTCCATTTTCATATACGCCTACACCTGAGCCGGTTTGAAACGGAATTAAAAATGGAGCCAATTGTGATATCAATTGTTAAAGCCAGACACTCATCTCATGGTTACCGTATATTTCAAACATAATAACTCCACAAGAATGAATATAGACCTAAAGCTGAGAACGTTACTTAAAAGTAGTAAAAAAAAAAGTTGTTGGACACAATACAACAACGAAATTCCAATGTTTGCACTAATATTTTCTTATTTTATTTTTTTTACTACTTATTTCTTAAAAACTCTTCACAACTATACTTAGTTGCCTCCCCTTAAACGGGGTCAGCGATCACGCACTGATTAGCATTCATCACTCCACAAGTAAAAAAAAATTAACTTTCATATGAACACAAAAAT
>CAHIKZ030005106.1:3762500-3777500 GCA_903632075.3 Acanthosepion pharaonis
ACAGTTTTCTGGCAGAGTGAATTGCGTCATGGTGTTCTTTTTTTTTTTCACAGACTACTTTAATGTACAGTCGACAAAATCAAAAACAACCAAAGCGCATGCGCGAAATTACAAATATATATGGACGTTAATTTATCCATCCGATGCTGTATATGAACAGAACTTTTCGACGCGAAACTCATGTCTTCGCAAATCAGACAAATGACTTGAATATTTCTAGAATAATTTAACATAAATGGTGTCCATAAACTTCGTGTTTGCTTTAAAAAATGTATAACTTTATTTTTATATGCGATAGAAATAATCTGTAAAAAAATGTTATAAAGTTTAATGAACCTAGTTTTAAGTATAGCTAAAATAACTAATGTGATTTCAGGCATTACTGTAAATCAGTTGGCAAATGTTTTCTGTGAACTGCAAAATCGTATTACCCTTTGTCTTGCTAATGATGGAGGACATATGGAAACTTAAATAAAATTTCAATAAAACCTTAAAAAAATATGGATTTACTTCTTTCTAATCATTTTTACAAATTATTTCTATCACAAATACAAATAAAGTTATAATTTTTTAAAGAGCACACCAACTTTATGGACACGCCGTATATATATATATATATATATATATATATATATATATATATATATATATATATAGATAGATAGATAGATACATACATACATACATACATACATGCATACATATTTAATATATTGATTGTCAACTGTTACTTCTGTAGTAAAATATATTAGGGTTTACGGAAAATGATTGGTTTGATACGATTTCTGTGGCGTTTTACATTCTGATAAGCATAGCCTCATTGGATCCTGAAAGTCTATTGACAATTTTCTGCCAAAGAAATCATCTTTATAGTAATGCACAACTTAAATAATCTCTCTTAGCTTACCACTCCTAATTTCTACTTTAATATATGAATTCGTTCGAAACACGTTTTTCTTTCGATAGTTCTTCATATTTATTTGTCTTATTTTTCTGTCGGTTTGTCATTTTTTTATGCATGGCTAATTTCCAGAATAACAGCTCTTTACTAATCCTGGACAGAATGTTATAAGTGATTGAAGAATAAGTAAAGGTTTGATATCTGATAGAGAGAAAGAAAGAGAGAGAGAGGGGGGAGAGAGAATGATATTTGCTATTCTAAAAATACATGCTTCAGGGTTTCCCGTTAAGTAATGTCGGAAATGATGGATTGAAGATGATTCCAGATAGATAGATAGATAGATAGATAGATAGATAGATAGATAGATGGGAAGAAATAGCTGGCTAACTCGCTAGACAGATGGGAAAAACCGATAGATAGATAGATACATGGATAGACAGCTCGAGATAGAATGATAGCTGTCAAAAAACAGAGATAGATAGATAGATAGATAGATAGATAGATAGATAGATAGATAGATGAGTAGAATGGGATAGATAGATAGATAGATAGATAGATAGATAGATAGATAGATAGATAGATAAACAACTTATCATAGATACATACTTAGATATAAATACCTTGAGATAGACCTATCTATCTATCTATCTATCTATCTATCTATCTATCTATCTATCTATATATATATATATATATATATATATATATATATAGTTAAATTCCCAGATGAATTCTGTGGACAAGACAGATTGGTATCAAATGACAATTGGAAAAAAAAAACGCGTCGGCAAAATGTAAGATTTTTTTTTCCAATTGTCATTTGATACCATATATATATATATATATACATTTAAAAACAGACAATCGCAGAGATACAAAGACTAGCAGACAGAAGACTAATCCCAGTTAGACTGACAAACAGATAGATAGATAGATAGATAGATAGATAGATAGATAGATAGATAGATAGATAGATATAGATAGATAAACAGCTTATCATAGATACATACTTCGATTTAAATACCTTGAGATAGACCTATCTATCTATCTGTCTCTCTCTCTCTCTCTCTCTCTCTCTCTATCTATCTATCTATCTATATATATATATATATATATATATATATATATATATATATATATATACATTTAAAAACAGACAATCGCAGAGATAGAAAGACTAGCAGACAGAAGACTAATCCCGGTTAAACAGACAAACAGATAGATAGATAGATAGATAGATAGATAGATAGATAGATAGATAGATAGATAGACAGCTTATCACAGATACATACTTCGATTTAAATACCTTGAGATAGACCTATCTATATATCTGTCTATCTATCTATCTATCTATCTATCTCTCTCTCTCTCTCTCTCTCTCTCTATCTATCTATCTATCTATCTATCTATATATATATATATATATATATATATACACATTTAAAAACAGACAATCGCAGAGATAGAAAGACTAGCAGACAGAAGACTAATCCCGGTTAGACAGACAAACAGATAGATAGATAGATAGATAGATAGATAGATAGATAGATAGATAGATAGATCCTAAGGTAATTAAAAAGCGTCGTCTAATCCTTAGATTAACTTAAACGTGTTGAAAATATATGTTAAAGAGGAGATAAAGAAAAAGAATTTCAATTCTGTCAATGTCTTTGATCCCAAAACAATTCAGCGTTTATTTTTTTATTTTTTTTCCATACGTTTCTCTTATTCTTTTGTGTTTGCGCACTTTTTTTTTTTTCGTTTATTCGTGATGTTCTTGTTTTTTTTTTTTCCATTTCGTCTCAATCCACCACCGCCCCCCCCCCCACCGCAAACACCACCCGCACTTGTCAAGTCTGACTTTCGCATGCAGCAGAACCAGAGACTGTGGAAAAACACGTAGCGTCATTACATCAATATCTCCCCTTTCACACTCGGCTTTTTTATTTTTCCCCGCCCTCGACCCATTTCCATCTCTCTCAATCACCCTCTCTATCATATTTTTTATTCCCTCTTTACCCTCCCTATTTCTCTGAATCATTTAGTAAGGAGGACATTTATGTGCCGTGAATGCAGGATCATCACCACCGCCACTTACACCTTTTCTTGATTACAATTTTCTTAATTATCTGTCCCTGGGGAGTGTACGAATCATTTTTACCTTGTGTTTTTTCCCCCTTACTCATTTGTTTGGATATGTATGAATTCCCACTTAGGTGTCACGATCCTGGTCTTTCATCGGCTGTTTCTAGCCTATACTCACTTATTTTGCTATCATTTTAACTTGAGGCGATACAACCCCGAAGAATAGCGTAAGAAGAAAAAACCGATTGTTTTTTTTATAAAGCGCAGTTAATGAGAATCGAACTTGAAATCAAACAATTTTAATGAGCTCCTTATCCATGGCGAGCGAACAGAGAGATAGATAGATAGATAATGTAGGGATATTATTTTTATTATCATAAATAAATAAATCATACTAGAATATAAAGTGATAATAATAATAAATTAAATTATGTTATTAAAAAAAACAATAACATAAAACCTTTATATATATATATATATATATATATATATATATATATATATATATATATGTGAAAAGTGAATATAAATATCCAACCAAATATATACATATATATATATACATATATAGATAGAGAGAGAGAGAGAGAGAGACATCTAAAGAAATAGATAACTAGCTAAATAGATAGATGAATGTGAAAGACCGATAGATAAATGCATAGATATCTTGAGATAGATAGAATGACTGATGTGAAAAACAGATATATATATATATATATACATATGATATACATACATACATATATATATATATATATATATATATATACATGCATATATATATATATATGCATACATATATATATATATATATATATATATATATATATATATATATATATATAACCTAACCTGAACAAAATAAACTACGAAATCTCCACAAATATTCTTAAATGCCTATAACTGATAGCAGAAGAAACTGGTTTAAACCAATGGCTTCCCATATTTAATACTTCTCGTTTTCACTCTCGCGTGGTCATGTGTGACATCACAAGCTGCGATTCGATTTTCGCTTCCACGTCTCGTATACACGAGTTAGTCGTTGCTTTGTAAAACATACTATCATTATTGTTTCGTCCGTGTATTGGTTGATATATTGAAAAGTAATTTTCATCTTTTATAATGGCTTATGTAAGCCGAAAGCTTAGATTGGATTTAAACATGTATCAACATGTTGATTTCCCTTCGTCTTTCAATGATAATGTTATCAAGCTTATACGGCAATATGAAAGGAACTTTCTATATTATTTAATGAAGCATGCATCAATGAAAAATTGCTGGCTGAATATACACAATATATATATATATATATATATATTTTTGCAATGATAAAAGAACGGTGTCACAGGCGCGTAGGATACAGTAACACAGTTCCCAATGAAAAATTTATAGAAAAAAAGAGGCATATGGAAGATAAGAAACGATTCACCTAGTGGCGGTAAAAAATCCCATTGAAGGGACCAGAAAAAATGAATAAATTACATATAAGCGCTTTTTTGCACTAGTCACAAACGGAACTAGATAGATAGATAGATAGATAGATAGATAGATAGATAGGAATAAATTGAGATAGGAATAACCTGAGATAGATGGTAAGATAGATAAGAACAGGATTGAATAGATAGATAAATAGATAGATAGATAGATATTTACCGATTGATTGTTTGACAGATATGCAAAACTGAGGAATAGATATGTGCATATGTGCAAATTAATACAATATATATATATATATATATATATAATTATTTATTTAAAAATATGATTCCAACTCGCGACATAAGAGGTCTCAATATAATTTTGAACCCAAAAAACTTCGCTTGAAGATGGAACAGAGCTTACTTTAACTCAATTTAATTCGAATAAATATATTGAAGTTTTCGGCTCTTGTTTTGAAACATGAGACCTCTTATGTCGCGAGTTGGTATCATATTTTTAAATAAATAATTATATTTATGCTCTACTTTTGAATCGAGCACTATTTTTAAAAAATAATAACTAAAATACTAAGGAACTTTGGATTACTTACCTAACGAGTTCTTTCTTATTTTCTATATATTTTCACACACACACACACACACACACACACACACACACACACACACATATATATATATATATATATATATATAAAAGTAAACATTGAAGTCAACACCCAGAGGCGACTGGCTGTTTCATGCTGGACGCCATCGCCAGGACGCCTGATGATTTCGCCTAGCATGAAACAGCCTGTCGCCTCTGAGTTTTGACTTCAATGTTCACTTTTATATTTACATACGCTCTATCTCTCATATTGAGCACTTTATCCCATAAATACAGCTCACCTTAAAACTGTATTTCTTCATATATATATATATATATATATATATATATATATATATATATATATGTACAGAGAGGAAATAAATATTCGTACACATTCAAATGTTTAATTTATTGTATTTACAACTAATGAATAAACATACTTTTGATATAATTAACTGTACACAGATGCACAGTAACTAAATATGCATAGAAAACAGAAAATAAAATTATTTAATAGAAATAAGTTGTTTCTATTCATCTAATGGGTGAAAAAAGTAATCGTACAATGCAAATTCCAGATTTTAGATTATAAAACTTTTAAATTGCTTTAATACTATAATATTAGTTTATTAAAGTGGAATATTCTAGAACGTTCCAATAATGTTATCAGTCTTTTTCTGTAACCTAAAAATACAAACAGAACATTCTGTAATTGATATTTGTGCAAGAATGTTATCATTATGGCAAAAGGTAAAAAGTATTGAAATTTTCGGAAAGAACTGATTGTTAAGCTCTGGAAAGAAGGCAAAAGTTGCAGGATAATGTCAGACATCTTGAATATTGCATTTACTACCATTAGTTTATTCAGTTCAAGGTATTAAAAAAAATTAGAACTATTGGAAACCAAAAAATAACGGTTGCTCCACAGAAGATTTCTTCAAATTAATGCGTCAAATTAAACAAAATTCATTGGTTACTCATTAGGAGTTGCAGGATGATTTGCTTTGATCAGGAATCTGTGTCATTAAACGGACAATAAGCAATGAAATTCATCGGAGCAATTTAAATTCACGCTCACCTCGGAAAACTCCACTTTTATTGAAAAGACACAGAGATGCCAGGTTGAAATTCTTTAGTGAATATAAGGATAAGAAAAAATTGTAGTAGGAAGAAGTATTATGGACACCAATATTGAGTGGTTTGGATGTAATTCTAGAAATCGTATATGGAGGAATAATGGCGATGCTTTCAAACAAAAGAACACCGTTCCAACATTTGAAATTTGGTAGTGGTAGAATTATGGCTTGTGGATGTTTTTCTGCAAAATGTAATGGCAACATATCAGTAATGAAGGCCGCGGATATCAAAATATTTTGGAAGCAAATTTAATGATTTCGGTTGAAAGTCTTTAACTTCGTCCAGATTGTATTTTCCAACAAGATAATGATCCTAAGCACACGGCAAAACCTACGAAATGGCTTGCTGAAAATAAGGTAAATATCCTGAAATGGCCAAGTCAGTGCCCAGATTTAAACCCAATCGAGAATCTGTGGCGTTATTTCAAAATTCATATCCAATCGAGAGTTCCAAAAAACATCCTGGATCTGAACACAATATGCGATGAATAATGAAACAAAATACCAATTAAAATTTGTAAATCATTAATTGAGAAATACAAGAAGAGGTTGGTTGCTGTAGAAGTGAATAATGGCTATTCTACAAAGTATTAAATGGAGATTATATATTCATTTTTGTATTGTACGCATACTTTTTTTCATTTATTAGAATGGATAAATGGAATTTATTTCTATTAAATCATTTCTTTCTGTTTTCTATGTATATTTATTTATTATGCGTCTGTGTACAATTAAGTATATGAAAAGTATATTTATTCATTATTTGGAAATACAATAAATTAAAAATTTGTAAGTGTACGAATATTTTTTTTTTTCCGCACTGTATATAGAGAGAGAGGGAGGGAAGAAAAAAGAAACGAAAGAATCGATATAGGAAGCGCGAGAAACATGACATGGGCTATGATGGAAGCCTCGTTCTGGTATAATCTTCATCACTCTGGGCTTTGTTGATCATTTTTGTCGAGTTCGATTCGAATTAGGTTAAGTAAACCACAACAGAATTTACCCGCTTTTATGTCGCTGAAAACCTATGACCCACACAAAATAAATCGAATAAAACTTTCTTTTTCTTTTTTTTAACCCTTCTTTCCGACCTAATTCACACACTCCCAGACACTCATTTTCTGTTCTGCTCGATCTTTCTCTCTCTCTCTCTCTCTCTCTCTCTCTCTCTCTCTTTCTATCTTGTTTTAACGTTACAAAATAATACCGTTGACACATATTCATCTCACAAAGATTTTTTTTCGTCAATGCATTTAAGAATGGAAGAATGAAAACATTGAATCGACAAAAGTTACTATTTTAAGAGATTCTTTTCACTGATTTCTTTTACGCATGCGCATTCGTGTGTTTGTGTCTTGACATCATTAAACTGTTGAAATAACGTTACTGTTTCTTTTTATTTTATTTTAATGTTCTGCTTTTCATTTCTATTTTCTATTTATTTGTTATTACGTTTTTATATAATTATCAGTCGACCGTCGTCGGGATTATCGTGTCAATACGAACGATCCTTTCCTTAGCTAAATAGTTTGTGATTCTCCAGGGTTACATACGAATAATATTTGGATGTTGAAAATTATAATATATAGTATACAAATATATATTATAATTAGCCGCTTTCAAATGTCATATCTTTCCTTCCGGAGAATTAAATTGGCACCAAATACCGCAGAGTTTTAATTCTAAATATTGAAATTCAAAAACAATATATATATATATATATATATATATATATATATATATATATATATATATATATATATATATATTTATAATGAGTAAAATTTTATATCATTATTCGGACTTTTCAATTACCATATTTATTTTACAGGTGGTTGGAATGTCGAAATGAACCAGTGAGCGAAATCATTTCTATATCCATTATTCGGACTATTGTTCTTGTTAATAAATATGACGACAAAGATAAGGACAATAGTCCAAATAATTTAGTGTACATAAAATCCCAGAAATATTCTGAAGGGTGAAACTTTGTAATAAATACGACAAAGACGAGGACAATAGTCCAGGTTTAAATTGGAATGTCAGAAATATAGACAGAACCAAATCTTGTAACAGCAAAATACAATTGTTCAGTTCGCCCCATATTGCCTGCCTAAGAGTCGTGTTATATATATATATATATATATATATATATATATACAAAAAAAAAAAAAAAAAAAAAAATGTAACCTCATATAAGGACTTAAACTTAATGTTAAAATAATCCTACATAATATAATGGATTCTATACATTTAACTGTTCTTAAAAAGAATATAGTAAAATAAAAATTAAAGAGAAAAATATTTCAAATCGTAGTTAAATAAAAGTATTGTAAAAAATTTTTAATTTTAAAAGATGACGTTGAAAATTTTTTACGAGGGACAATTTTTTTTTTTTTTTTTTTTTAAAAATACGACATCCATTAAATAGTGTAAAATACAATACCTACCAAATGTAGCTAATATAGATACAATGACTTTCATAAGGAAAATCTTGTAACGTGTTCAAATAGAATATTCAATTGATTTTAGTATTTAAAACCCGGTAAATTTTAAGCCCCAAATTTCGCTTGAAGATGAAATAGAACTAATGCTTTTTAATTTATTTGCAAAAAATAAAATTAGGGTTTTAGCTTTTATTTTGAAACATGGTTGGAATAGCGAAAATAATATATTTTTAAATATATATATATATATATATATATATATATATAACACTAATCTCAGATTGTTCAACGGAGAATAAAATATATTTTAATTTTAAAAGGAAAAAAATATGCCTGAAGATGAATAAAGCATTATTCGAAAGTACTTGCATTTTAAAAAATATAAACTGGAAACAACAGACAACAGCTTTATAAATGAGGATCACATAATTCTATGGATTAACAGTATTTTAATGCATACATTATATACTACTAGCGATGGATATCGCCAACAATACCATTAATATTGCTGATTGATTCTATCCGTGATTATTTCTTTGTATATAATTTATATGCTGCCTAATGTTTTGTGTTTATAAAAAACTATCGATCCACAGTACAAAAAATTCCTATAAAAAACTACTACTAAGACATAACACTATATTAATTGAACTATATACTTAGTTTATGACATATTAACTGAAAACACTTGTAAAAATAGAATACGTGGATTTAGCACATCACAAGAAAAGTTCAAATAAAATTCTCACTTAAAATTTTGAAAAATTCAGCGTTGCGTCTTTGCACATTCCGATATTGTACACAACCGTTAATAATAGCAGATTCTCAAAAAAAAAATTGAAAAAAATACATCTTTTGGTCTACAAACAATTATTTCGTCTCCAAGTTTTAATTTTATAAGGAAAAAAATATGCCTGAGGATGAATAAAGGATTATTCGAAAGTACTTGCATTTTTAAAAAATATAAACTGGAAACAACCGACAAAAGCTTCATAAATGAGGATCACATCATTCTATGGATTAACAGTATTTTAATGCATACATTATATACAACTAGCGATGGATATCACCAATAATAGCATTAATATTGATGATTGATTCTATGTGTGATTATTTCTTTGTTTGTATATATATAATATATATTCTAATAAGTACCGCGCATATAATATATAAATAATTATACATATATATATTTATTTATATTTATATACACTTTCACACACACACACACACACACACACACACACACACACACACACACATATATATATATATATATATATATATATATATATATATATATATATATATGGTGGTGGTTTACCCTTGTTCTGTTTTTTTACTCTCCTCTTTCAGAGGGCTATTTCTCTTTACTGGGACTATAAAAGGACATTATACGCGAACCCTGTATTCTCAGCTTACTTACAGCCTACATCTGCGTACTTTTGTCATTCTTCTTTTTAATGTACCATGTCTTTTCAGAACGTGGGCGATCATGGCTCTTCATTCTTCTCTATTTCTTGCAGCTTTCAACAACTTCCTTCTCTCTGCTTCCTCGCCAAGACCCCGTTCTGTCATCCACTTGCTTAAGTCTGCCTGGTATCTCAAGCGTTGTTTTCCCTTGTCTCTCTTTCCCTCTATGCGACCCGTGAGTATCAGATTTTCCAGACCCACCTTCCTCAGTATGTTTCCCAGAAACTTTAGCTGCCTATTCCTGGTGTTAAGTGTTATCCTTCTCCTTGTTTATAAGTTCAACGTTGCTCACACGCTCGGTCTATGACATCCTTAGCATCCTTCTGTAGAACCACATCTCCGTCGCCTCGAGTCTCTCCTGCATCTTTGAGGAAATCGTCCAATACTTGCTGTCGTAAAGAAGGACAGCAGGTATATAATCTCCTCAGTTTCATTTAGATACTTTCTATTTTGAGAGTTTTATTTTATAGATATTTATATATATATATATATATATATATATATATATATGTGTGTGTGTATATATATATATATATATATGTGTGTGTGTGTGTGTATATATATATATATATATATATATATATATATATATATATATATATATATTCAGTCTATACGTCATTTAATAGATACTATTGATTTAAGTACATGCTCCGTTTTTTAAATAAACAATATTAACTACATTTAACGACCTGAATGTTCGTGAAATTTTCTAAAAAATATGCGTTTTTCGTAAAGACCGGACCTGTGTCCTATACGGAACTGTCAAATGATCTGACGTGGTCTACTATTTAGCTATAAAGAAGTTTTTTGATTAGTAAAATTCAAATTACTGTTTTTAAACAACAAATCTGCGAAGACCTTTCACGGTCTTTTGCTTTAACTGTGTGATATAGCACTCAGATCAATTGAGGCTTACGTATGGGATATAGATTCGATTCCTGTTAGAGAACGCATATTTTATACGAAATTTATTTAAAAACAGATCATTTACTTAAATAAACTGAATCGATTAAAATAACTTATAGACAGAAAATATTTTAAATTGATCTCGGACTTGATACATTTCTTATATATATATATATATATATATATATATATATATATATATATATATATATATATATTAATTTCAGAGTGCTCAACGGAAAATAAAACAATATAGATTCAACATATATAAAAATGATTTTTTTATACTTGAATTTTAACGATGTTTCTTTTGGCAGTTCCATAAATATATATCTGTGTGTGTGTGTGTGTGTGTGTGTGTGTGTGTGTGTGTGCTCCCGGAAATCCGGATGTGTGTAGGGAAAAAGATGTTTGTGTGTACATATTCTATTCACACAAATCTATCCTAAAAATGTTCTCTATTAAAAAATTGATGATATTAAAACAAAATAAACCAAAAAACCAAAGAATATTCTATTCACACAAATCTATCCTAAAAATGTTGTCGACATTAAATAACCCATTGAGGTTGATATGCCGTAAAACAAAAATAAACCAAA
This sequence comes from Acanthosepion pharaonis, assembly GCA_903632075.3. NCBI lineage: Eukaryota > Metazoa > Mollusca > Cephalopoda > Sepiida > Sepiidae > Acanthosepion > Acanthosepion pharaonis. The sequence goes on from CAHIKZ030005106.1 coordinate 3,774,079, forward strand.
CCAATTTAAACAAAGAATATATATTCCATTCATACGAATCTATCCTAAAAATATTGTCGACATTAAATAACCCATTGAGGTTGATATGCCGTAAAACAAAATAAACCAAACCAATCTAAACCAAAGAATACATATTCTATTCACACAAATCTATCCTAAAAATGTTGTCGACATTAAATAACCCATTGAGGTTGATATGCCGTAAAACAAAATAAACCAAACCAATCTAAACCAAAGAATTTATATTCTATTCATACGAATCTATCCTAAAAATATTGTCGACATTAAATAACCCATTAAGGTTAATATGCCGTAAAACAAAATAAACCAAACCAATCTAAACCAAAGAATACATATTCTATTCACACAAATCTATCCTAAAAATGTTGTCGACATTAAATAACTAATTGAGGTTGATATGCCTTAAAACAAAATAAACCAAACCAATCTAAACCAAAGAATACATATTCTATTCATACGAATCTATCCTAAAAATATTGTCGGCATTAAATAACCCATTGAGGTTGATATGCCGTTAAACATAATAAAATAAATCAAACTAAACCAAATCTACCAGCTTGCGTTTCTAATGAAAAATAATTATTTGCTACTGCGTCAGTTTTTATTTTACATAATGCGACACTGAGTGCTTTTGGTTTACCTTAATGCACACACGCATATATCCAATTTCGCCTGCTTCTTCTGATTTTCTGTTTCAAACTTATCCTAAACAAGATAAAGTTAAGCTTAATCCATGCCTTTCTGAAAAAAAGGGTTAGTACAGATGATTAATAAGCAACCTCTGCCGAAAGTCGTACTCTGCTCGCTGATTCCGTTCTGTTACCATTACGCCACATCACTTCTTCAGGCTAACGCGGTGCAATTAAAAGCGCGCTTTAGAAACAACAGTCTAATTACGAAATAAGCGAAAGCAGTTCGAAAGAAATTAAATGGATGGAGGGGGAAGGGGGAGAAATGTCAAAGGAAAATAAAATTTTTAAAAAATCGGTGGCGGTGGGGGGAAGATAATCGAAAGCAAGACAGGAAGTGGGGCAACTCCGCCGTCGTACAAAAACAAAATGGCAACCATTATCCTCATTTTTTAAAGCTTTCTTTGCGTTCAAACTCTTCCTCTTTTTATCGTTTTATTTAGAACAAAAAACAAGACAGGAATCACACTGAGACATATACACACACGCGTGAACACCCCCACACGTGAATATATATATATATCTGTGTGTGTAAGTTTTTGTATAATCTTTTTGACCTGAACAAAGATCTGTTTTCCGTATTTATTTTGTCTATTTACTCAATTCTTTCTCTACGCATGCGTATAAACTAGTCGCTCCTACATGAATAAAATTTCTCCATCTGTTTTCTTTGTCAACTTGCTATATTGATGGCGACACAGGAATTATGAAAGTGTGTTTGAATTTTTGTAATGAATGTCAATATTTTCCCGTATATATTCTCTATAATAGAGTACCTCGGAAATTATGGGATATTATTTTCATTTCTATTGACGGGATATTATACTTCGTTATCTGGAGTCTCCAGTTAAAGAAAAGGGATGTACAAATTATTCTGCCGTCCGAGTACAAATATTTTGTTTAAAGCTCCAAAATGATCGCTCTGACAAAGATAGACGTTGCCTAGTAGATTAATGCGTTAGTTCTTTGGCACTTGTGTGTTCAATCCCTGGGCTAGGTAACCTGTGAATATTCTGGTTCTTGAAAGAAACGAAAAGTAACATAAAGTCAAATGGAAGTAAATCCACTGATGCGATACATTCCTTAAGGATGGAAAGCTGAATGAGAATTATCTTCCTTCGTGGATTGAATAAAGTGTTTTCTTCAAATTGCGAGTAGTTTGTATTTACTAACCCCTACCCCACGAGGTCAGATTGGTTTAATGTGGGGATCCCGGGCGCGTACACACGGGCTAGGAACAAAAATTCAAGAGCCCCCGCAACTGTCGTTTGTGCTGGCCTCCGTGCGAGCGCTGATCCCTCTCCTTGGTGCAATGAGAGGTCGCGGGGTTGGGCTCCTCTCAGTATAATTTCCTTCAGTTGCGACTCTGTCCTTTGATGTAGTCGCCACTTACTGGACACTGCCCAAGGGCAAAGACGCAACTGAGAGATGATTAATAGATGTGTTACAAACCACTCGAGAGAGCAATTTACACATTAGACATCTACTCTTTCTCCTCGCTAAAACGTGTTGTGACACAAGGTTATTTTTTAAGGTGGGGACCCGAGCGCGTACACCCGGGCCAGGACCAAAAATGGTCCGCAGCCTCTGCAACCGTCGTAGTAGTTTTCTGTAGTTCACTGCTACCAGCAAGTAGAAAATTATTTTTCTCCTGATGATGGCCATGTGGCCGAAACTAGTCGAGGAATCTAAATGAAATAATAATAAAAAATGAAGGAATATTAATATACAACCCAATGTGTCTGAATATTTAATTTTTTTTTAATTTTTCATTATTTTTATTGTTCAATATATATATATATATATATATATATATATATATATATATATATATATATATATTATAAATTAATTGATTTTAAAAATAAACATATTTTAAATCAATTAATTTATAATATTTTAAATCAATTAATTTATAATATTTTAAATCAATTAATTTACAATATTAATGCTCTGTAAATTTACATTGAGCACTATTTTGTAAAAATAAAAATATCTATAAGAACACCGGATTATATATCTTACTGTTCTTTCTTTTATATATATATATATATATATATATATATATATATATATATAGTACGCACTTACATTGAGCGCTATTTTGTAAAAAAACAAAAATATCTATAAGAACACAGGATTATATATCTTACTGTTATTTATTTTTTTTATATATATATATATATATATATATATATATATATATATATATATATACATATATATATATATACACACAAACACACGCACACACACGCACATATATATGACTTGGGTTTATTTAGGCAGCAAGTATTCATCAAAACAAATCTGATTATAAAGAACCGATATTTTTTTTACAATAAGGTATTGAGTATTGTATTATAATATTAGTCAAAAATAAAAATAAAAAATAAAATATGTTTTTTTAATGAATTTGTTTGTGCGGCCTCGTTTTCAATCTCTGTTACACAGAACGTCACGTTAGACTATTTCAAACGTGCAGATTCCCAAAGAATACCAGGATGCATACAAAGGAATTCTAACGACATACACAGACACCGCATTGGTTCTTGATAGTGACTATCAAAGTCGATAATTCTTGAACAAAACTAATATATGAACATCGGACAGATTATCCACAACTTTGACGACAGTAACTAAAACCTTATCCGAAAATTAGAAAATTAAAAAAATAATAATTAAAAACCAACACACCTTGCCGGTACTTTT
>CAHIKZ030005106.1:3780000-3787500 GCA_903632075.3 Acanthosepion pharaonis
GCCGCCACTTAATTTAAAGACAATTTGATGTTCGTAGGTCTTTAATTTCTGTACAAACAATTATTTTTATTTCATGGATGACTTTTTTTAGTTCATGGGGTGAAAAATTCGTTGCAAAAAATCCCGTAAAAAAAAGCCGAAAACAAACGCTGTAATGGAAAGTTGGGAATCCAAGGTTTCAAGATGGCGGGTCTGGTTCCGCTTCGGAATGTTTTGAATTTGTTCAGGGAGTCGGCCTGATTTCCAAAAGGGTATGACACCTTGGGCTACGGCCTCTGGGAGTAAAATTGAAAAAGTGAGTGAGTTTGATACTGACATTCGCATAGATAGATAGATAGATAGATAGATAGATAGATAGATAGATAGATAGATAGATAGATAGATAGAAATTGGATGCATAGATTGCTAGATAGATAGATTATGTATCCAGCTAACTAGCTAGCTAGATAGACATGAAGAGATTAGATAGATAGATAGATAGATAGATAGATAGATAGATAGATATGAAGAGACCAAGATAGATAGATAGATAGTCGTAAAACAAAACAGATAGATGTCGTAAAACAAAAAACAAACCAATTACCATTTACTAAAATGTTCATTTAGATAGATAGATAGATAGATAGATAGATAGATAGATAGATTTAAAACTTTGATACACACACACACACACAAAACAGAATTAAAAACGAATTAACATTTAAACCTAGATAGTGTAATATACCGTACAATATGAACACTAATTGGTATGGCCCAACCCTCATAAATACGTTGGATACTATTGTAAGTGGGAGCAATATGTTGTCTAAGCTGTCAGCGTGGGAAGCTTTTGCCGTGTCGAACTCTCTAAGTCGGGCAGAGAGGAAACCTATGCGAAGATCAGAGTCTCGTCCGGGAAGGTAGGCAGATAGTACGTGGGGGCTACGGGCAATTTTTGCCTGAGCCCACGTGCTCGGATTTCTGCATTTTAAATTAGGTCTTCTGCCATATGCTACCTCGAAGTGAGACAGGTTATTATCGTAATATGCTGTCTAATTAATCCACCACTAGCAGTGGTTTACCTATTTCACGCTGCTAGCGAGTATTGTATTTTGTTGATGTTATAAAGTTTACCATTTCATTTCCAACCTCCGTTTTGGTTATTCCTCATTCAGTAACCTTTTCTAGTTTACTACACATAGATAATACAGACGAATATATATATATATATATATATATATATATAAATATATATTAATACTGTTTATTATAAATCGTTAGCATTTACTTAAATATTTGTATCTATAAAAGAATGTATAAACATAAAATGTCTTAAAATAATTGTCGGACTTTGTCCATTTCATAATATACACACACACACACACACACATATATATATATATATATATATATATATATATATATATACACACACACACATATATATATATATATATATATATATAGATAGATAGATAGATAGAGATAGATAGATAGATGGGAAGAAATAGCTCTCTAACTCGCTAGACAGATGGATAAAACCGATAGATAGATTCATGGATAGACAGCTCGATATAGAATGATAGTTGTCAAGAAAATAAAATATATATATATATATATATATATATATATATATATATATATATATATGTATATATATATATATATATAGAGAGAGAGAGAGAGAGAGAGAGAGAGATAGATAGATAGATAGATAGATAGATAGATAGATATGGTCAAATAAGCCAGTTTTAACTATCGTCTTCATTTTTTTTTTCTATATATCTCAAAAAGAATTCAAAACAATTATTTCGGAAAATGAATATTTCCTTGAAATATGTTGCAAAATTTCGAAGTCGAGATCCGAAATTAAGAAATTATGAACTTTAAACGAACTGTTGATCGTAAGGGAACCAATGTTTCCACGTAATAAGGCCGTAATCTTCTAGTTCTTAGTTTAATGTGTTGGTTTTGTAATATTGTTCGGTGTTGCATAAAACTCTATCCTCTTCTATGTTGCTTTACGTTTGGCCAAACACAGTTCAAAATGAACCGCAGTCAATATTTGAAAATATGTGACTTGCAAAAAAAAAAAAAAAAAATCCTGGAACACTTCGTACGAAGATTGTTTTTACTAAGCGAACTTCCATTTCTTCCTGTGATTTTGTCTTGCTTTGCCATTAGATTCGTTTTGACTTTACATAGAATTTTCCTTCTTTTTTTTTTTTTCTCTAACGGGGAATTTAATTTTCTATGGAGATCCAGTTCGAGGAAGGATAATAATTATGTCAATAGTCTGCTTCAAAATAACTGATCTAAACCTAAAATATTATTCTCATGGATATTTAAGACATTGGCAACGTTCTAACAGAATGGTAAATTTTATTTGAAGGATGTGCGGGTGGTGTAATGGATATTGGCCCGGAGTGAGAAATCGACGAATCGATTTCGAATTCCAGTCAGGTTTGTTTCATTCACTTACAGAATGTAGGAATTCATTTCTTTCCCCATTTATGGGTTAAATAGCGGGACAGACTGGGTTCTATAGCATTGATTGGTCACCATTCTAGAAATTGACAAGGTGTCTATGAACTTGGTGGTCTTTTCAACAGGACATTTTCATTAACGGCCCGCCTGATCCATATTTCTGGTAAATTCACATTGAGATAAGTCCGCACTGGCGCGTCTGAGTTCGCTCACAATGGAGACACGATTGACACCGAGGTTTGTTTGAGAGGGCGTGGTGGAGTAATGGATAGAGGTTCGGATTTAGGAATCGGAGTTCGAATTCCAGTCGGATTGATTACATACATTTACGTGCAAAATACCTTTAGGAAAAGTATGAATCCTGTTCTTCTCCTCCCCCAGCTATGGGTAAATAGCAGGACAGACTGGGTTCTATAGCCTTGAATGGCATTCTGTCTATGAGAAAGTAACTCTGAATTCAACCTGTATGTAGCCCTGGCGTAGCACATAGAACACAACTATAGGAAAGGATCGTTCTCATTGGCTCGATGATCCCGACAAATCATTATTATCTATCTATCTATCTATCTATCTATATATATATATATATATATATATATATATATATATACAGAAACTTTTGGATAAAAGTCATCGAATCAGATCATTTTCTTTTTTTCCCGGTAGAAAATAACAATGTATAGTCACACACTGACATTTACTGGTCTTTAAATCTGTGTTATCTATCTATCTATCTATCTATCTATCTATCTATCTATCTATCTATCTATCTATCTCAGCCTATTCATCTCTATTTGTCTATCTCAAGATCTATCTATCTATCTTTAACTCAGCCTCCTCATATCTATCTATCTATCTATCTATCTATCTATCTATCTATCTATCTATCTATCTATCTATCTCAGCCTATTCATCTCTATTTGTCTATCTCAAGATCTATCTATCTATCTTTAACTCAGCCTCCTCATATCTATCTATCTATCTATCTATCTATCTATCTATCTATCTATCTCAGCCTATTCATCTCTATTTGTCTATCTCAAGATCTATCTATCTATCTTTAACTCAGCCTCCTCATATCTATCTATCTATCTATCTATCTATCTATCTATCTATCTATCTCAGCCTATTCATCTCTATTTGTCTATCTCAAGATCTATCTATCTATCTTTAACTCAGCCTCCTCATATCTATCTATCTATCTATCTATCTATCTATCTATCTATCTATCTATCTATCTCAGCCTATTCATCTCTATTTGTCTATCTCAAGATCTATCTATCTATCTTTAACTCAGCCTCCTCATATCTATCTATCTATCTATCTATCTATCTATCTATCTCAGCCTATTCATCTCTATTTGTCTATCTCAAGATCTATCTATCTATCTTTAACTCAGCCTCCTCATATCTATCTATCTATCTATCTATCTATCTATCTATCTATCTATCTATCTCAGCCTATTCATCTCTATTTGTCTATCTCAAGATCTATCTATCTATCTTTAACTCAGCCTCCTCATATCTATCTATCTATCTATCTATCTATCTATCTATCTATCTCAGCCTATTCATCTCTATTTGTCTATCTCAAGATCTATCTATCTATCTTTAACTCAGCCTCCCTATCTATCTCTATCTATCTATCTATCTATCTATCTATCTATCTATCTATCTATCTATCTATCTATCTCTATCTATCTATTCAGCCTCCTCATATTTCTATCTATCTATCTCAAGATCTATCTATCTCATCTTCATCTCTATTTGCCTCCCATCTATCTATCTTTCTATCTCCTCATCTATCTATCTATCTATCTATCTATCTATCTATCTATCTATCTATCTCAGCCTATTCATCTCTATTTGTCTATCTCAAGATCTATCTATCTATCTATCTTTAACTCAGCCTCCTCCATTATCTATCTATCTATCTATCTATCTATCTATCTATCTATCTATCTATCTCAGCCTATTCATCTCTATTTGTCTATCTCAAGATCTATCTATCTATCTTTAACTCAGCCTCCTCATATCTATCTATCTATCTATCTATCTATCTATCTATCTATCTATCTATCTATCTCAGCCTATTCATCTCTATTTGTCTATCTATCTCAAGATCTATCTATCTATCTTTAACTCAGCCTCCTCATATCTATCTATCTATCTATCTATCTATCTATCTATCTATCTATCTATCTATCTCAGCCTATTCATCTCTATTTGTCTATCTCCAAGATCTATCTATCTATCTTTAACTCAATCTCCTCATATCTATCTATCTATCTCTATCTATCTATCTATCTATCTATCTATCTATCTAGCCTATTCATCTCTATTTGTCTATCTCTAAGATCTATCTATCTATCTTTAACTCATCCTCCTCATATCTATCTATCTATCTATCTATCTATCTATCTATCTATCTATATTCATCTATTTGTCTATCTCAAGATCTATCTATCTATCACTCAGCCTCATATCTATCTATCTATCTATCTATCTATCTATCTATCTATCTATCTATCTATCTTTCATCTCTATTTGTCTATCTCCAAGATCTATCTATCTATCTTTAACTCAGCCTCCTCATATCTATCTATCTATCTATCTATCTATCTATCTATCTATCTATCTCAGCCTATTCATCTCTATTTGTCTATCTCAAGATCTATCTATCTATCTTTAACTCAGCCTCCTCATATCTATCTATCTATCTATCTATCTATCTATCTATCTATCTATCTCAGCCTATTCATCTCTATTTGTCTATCTCAAGATCTATCTATCTATCTTTAACTCAGCCTCCTCATATCATCTATCTATCTATCTATCTATCTATCTATCTCATCTATCTATCTCAAGATCTATCTATCTATTCAGCCTCCTCATATCTATCTTCTATCTATCTCAAGATCTATCTATCTATCTTTCAACTCTATTTGTCCTCCTCATCTATCTATCTATCTATCTATCTATCTATCTATCTATCTATCTATCTATCTATCTATCTCAGCCTATTCATCTCTATTTGTCTATCTCAAGATCTATCTATCTATCTTTAACTATCTATCCTATCCTCATATCTATCTATCTCATCTATTCATATCTATCTATCTATCTATCTATCTATCTTTCTCAGCCCTATTCATCTCTATTTATCTATCTCATCTATCTATCTATCTATCTTTAGCCTATTCATCCTCCTCTATCTATCTATCTATCTTTCTCATCTATCTATCTATCTAATCTATTCATCTATCTATCTATCTATTCATCTCTATCTATCTCAAGATCTATTCATCTATCTATCTCAAGATTTATCTCTATCTTTAACTCTCCTCATATCTATCTATCTATCTATCTATCTATCTATCTATCTATCTATCTATCAGCCTATTCATCTCTATTTGTCTATCTCAAGATCTATCTATCTATCTTTAACTCAGCCTCCTCATATCTATCTATCTATCTATCTATCTATCTATCTATCTATCTATCTATCTATATTCATCTATCTATCTATAATCTATCTATCTTCTTTAATCTCTATTTGTCTATCTATCTATCTATCTATCTATCTATCTATCTCAGCCTATTCATCTCTATTTGTCTATCTCAAGATCTATCTATCTATCTTTATCTCAGCCTATCTATCTATCTATCTATCTATCTATCTATCTATCTATCTATATCTATCTCAGCTCTATTCATCTTTTGTCTATCTCTATCTCTATCTATCTTTATCTATCTATCTATCTATCTATCATCTATCTCTATCTATATCTATCTATCTATCTATCTATCTATCTATCTATCTATCTATCTAATCCTATTCATCTCTATTTGTCTATCTCAAGATCTATCTATCTATCTATTCATCTCTATTTGTCTATCATATCTATCTATCTTTATCTATCTATCTATCTATCTATCTATCTATCTATCTATCTATCTAAGCCTATTCATCTCTATTTGTCTATCTCAAGATCTATCTATCTATCTTTAACTCAGCCTCCTCATTTATCTATCTATCTATCTATCTATCTATCTATCTATCTATCTATCTATCTATCTCATCCCTATTCATCTCTATTTGTCTATCTCAAGATCTATCTATCTATCTTTAACTCAGCCTCCCCTCATCTATCTATCTATCTATCTATCTATCTATCTATCTATCTATCTCAGCCTATTCATCTCTATTTGTCTATCTCAAGATCTATCTATCTATCTATCTTTAACTCAGCCTCCTCATATCTATCTATCTATCTATCTATCTCTATCTATCTATCTATCTATCTATCTATCTATCTCAGCCTATTCATCTCTATTTGTCTATCCTCAAGATCTATCTATCTATCTTTAACTCAGCCTCCTCATATCTATCTATCTATCTATCTATCTATCTATCTATCTATCTATCTCAGCCTATTCATCTCTATTTGTCTATCTCAAGATCTATCTATCTATCTTTAACTCAGCCTCCTCATATCTATCTATCTATCTATCTATCTATCTATCTATCTATCTATCTATCTATCTATCTAAGCCTATTCATCTCTATTTGTCTATCTCAAGATCTATCTATCTATCTTTAACTCAGCCTCCCATATCTATCTATCTATCTATCTATCTATCTATCTATCTATCTATCTATCTATCTATCTATTCATCTCTATTTGTCTATTCATCTATCTATTATGTTTACTCAGTCTCTCATATCTATCTATCTATCTATCTATCTATTATCTATCTCAGCCTCCTCATCTCTATTTATCTATCTCCAAGATCTATCTATCTATCTATCTATCTCAGCCTCCTCTAATATCTATCTATTCATCTATCTATCTATCTATCTCAATCTATCTATCTATATCTATCTATCTATCTCATTTTTATCTCAAGATCTATCTATCTATCCTCCTCATCTATCTATCTATCTATCTATCTATCTATCTATCTATCTATCTAAGCCTATTCATCTCTATTTGTCTATCTCAAGATCTATCTATCTATCTTTAACTCAGCC
>CAHIKZ030005106.1:3792500-3832500 GCA_903632075.3 Acanthosepion pharaonis
GAAATTATCAATATACCTTGAAGGATTTTCATATTTTTCTTAGACTGAAAATGATAAAACACCAAACCGCTGTTATATATATATATATATATATATATATATATATATATATATATATATATGTGCATATGCGTGTGAGTGTCTAAAAGTGATGTAGAGTGATTTTCTAAGCTAGTTTAGATGCGGCACAAGGCCGAATGGATCAGGCACCCAATGAGGATTGAACTCACTACTTTGTCAGAATTGTTCTCGTGAGACAAGCTTGTTAACCATTTCGCCACGCCGAGGTGCATTTTGATTTTCTAAGAGTAGCTTAAATGTGGCACAAGGCCAATGTATGGGACACCTAGTGAGGATTGAACTCACTATTCTCTCATAGTTGACCTAAAGAGACATGCTTGCTAACCATTCTACTTCGAAGTGCACAAAATAATTTCTAAGTAGCTTAAACAAGACTTATGTATATATATATATATATATATATATATATATATATATATATATATATATATATATATATATAAATGTGTGTGTGTGTGTGTAGATATGTAGAAAAATACGTACGTAAATAATCCGGAGTTCTTCAGTATTTTTGTTTTTATTTTTAAAAAACAGTGCTCCATACAAAAGTAGAGCTTAAATTATAATTATTTTTTGAAAAAATATGATTCCTTCGCTACATAAGAGTTCTCATGTTATTTTAGCTATACTTAAAACTAGGTATACTTTATAACATTTTTTACAGATTATTTCTATCGCAAATACAAATAAAGCCATAATGTTTTTAAAGTGCACAGAAACTTTATGGACACCCTGTATTGCCTAAATCCATGATTGCATTAGATTTTCATCACACCCAGACACTATTGTCTCGACTGTTGATTAGTTGTCCTACGCTGCGATGGACATTACTCCAAGGAAGCGTACGAAACATTTGTAACGCTGTACGAACAGACAGGAAAGCCATACTAGAGAGCAAATCAATGTACTATAAACTTGCCCGGAAACTCTCCTGATTTAAATCCAATCTAGAATCTCTGGTCAATCTGCAAGGAACGACTTCGTGGGATGGACATACGAAGTTCTAACATGTGCACTGGATTATGTTTCATTGGAAAAATATGAAAAAAACTAAATAATAACGGAAGTATTCGTTTAGTTTCAATTAATTTGCACAAGGGTATATATATATATACAGAAAAATTTACCAGTAAAAAATTTGTTCATCACCATATTTTATATGAACGCACAACCTTTAAAAATTCAAAATCAAACTCAGCGTTGCTTCTGCGTTCAAAAACAATAACTCATTTTCAATAGCATTTTCGGATACAACAATACATATATTTTCGTTGTCCTCTTATTACTAAGAGAAAAAACAAGAACAACATCTATTCTATACCTGAAGATGTCTGTAGGAACAGACGAAAGCTTGTAGTAAAAATAAGAACTAATACGACAGAAATTTATATAAACAAGGGTCATTTCATTCATAACGGATTCGGAGGTTTTTGTATATTATTTGAATTGTTTGCGATGATGGATGTCTCGCCATTTTAAATCATTAACATTTGCATTAGTTTTTGTGTGAATAATTCATGTATATATATATATATATATATATATATATATATATAAATATATATATATATATATATATTTCTTTATGCGGATCCCTATATGGATTACTATTCAAGCGAGAATTATCGAGCAAGTATTAGAGTTGGTGCAAAAATAATGTCGTTTTTGACGTTAAAAAGTACGTCAAAAAACGACATTATTCCATTATTTTTGCACCAACCTAATACTATTAGTGCGAGTGTTATTCGACGGCATCTGACACCAGTATTGTTTAATGGCGTTACTAAAGTTATATCTGCGATTACAAAGTCTCTACTACAACGAGCATTACAAAAGTGACAAAGATTATTCGTTGGCATCACAAAAGTGGCGAGGAGTGTTCGTTGAGTTCACAGAAATATATGCAAGTTTAAAGAAGAAGCGGTCTGATATGTCTACAAAACTGAGTGGGTGTTTATGTATGTACACATACTTGTAGATAAAATAAACTTGATTTTAATTTTCGTTGAGGAAGAACAGAGGCGTGTCCGAAAATTTCGATTTTTAAAATTTTTCTCATCACACTAATATTTAACCGAGAGGCCTCCTAATATACGTATATATATGTATCATTATTTTTATTAACATTAGTACCATCATCATTATTGTTTTTAGACCATCGAATAACTTCATCAGTCTAATATCTGTCTCTCTGTTTGTCTGTCTGTCTGTCTCTGTCTCTGTCTCTGTCTCTGTCTCTCTCTCTTTATATATATATATATATATATATATATATATATATATATATATATATATATATATATATATATACAGATATGGTCAATTAAACCGAATAACAGTTAGAATAATACAACAGGCCTCCACATAAAACGTTTAACCATCAAACTGTCGCCGCTGGGTATTGACTTCTAAGTTCACACACACAAGCACACACACACACATGTTTGGGCAGCAACGTTTCAAAATAATACGGACAATTATTGTACTTTCTTACAACCACTAAACGGTAAAATATAAAAGTGCTGGAAAAACTAAATTTCTTTTTCCTAGTCTTTTACATTTACGCATAAATATATATATATATATATATATATATATATATATATATATATATATATATATATATATATAGTTTATGCAAATTTAGGTAATCCGTATGGGTACACCTGAGGAGAATGATATCCAGAGAGCTCAATGTAAAATTCAGAGCAGATATGTTTGAATAAAAGACAGACCACGTTAAGATTCCATGTAATAAGCTATTTCACCATAACCCCTTTAACAGGGTTCTGGATCCTCAGACTTTACTTCCAAAAGCTGAAAGGAAAAATGAAATCTTAACGTGGTCTGTTTAAAAATATAAATATATATATATATATATATATATATATGTTTCTTTTTTGTAGATAGTGGTTCTGTTGTAATATTTTGGTCTATTGCGTGGTATGACGTCAGAGAACCTCATCTCGAACTTACAATTTTGCGTCTGCTATTCCACGACCGTTATCGCCGCATAGCAATTTTCTGTCAAAATAACAAAATATCTTCTTTGTTTCATGTTTGTATAACCACTCTGAGGATGGCTCATATAAGCCGAAAGTTTCGGATCAACTTAATAATGAAATATCCACAGGTTTGACAATTTTTGTCTTTTATATATATATATATATATATATATACACAAAAAAAACACGCACACACGCACATATATATATATATATATATATATATATATATATATATATATATATATATGAAGAAATATACTCTTAAGATGTGCTATATTTATGGGATAAAGTGCTCAATTTCAGAGATAGAGCGTGTGTAAAATATAAAAGTGAACATTGAAGTCAACACTTCGAGGCGACAGGCTGTTTCATGCTAGATGCAATCGTGGCCTGACGATTGAATCTAGCATGAAACAGCTTTGTTTAAAATATGTATTAATAATAGAACTCGTTTTGAAAACGTCGGATAGCTAAACTTGCAGATATGTCAGGACAAAACGGTACCCGAGGAAAAAATTGGAATAAAAAAAGAAAGAACTAAAAACATCAGAACAAGAGGAAACAAATCGCCAAGTGCTTTAAGTTCTTAGTCTAAAGAAAAAAAAACCCGAACAAGTAGAAAGACTAAAGTGTGCTCAATACGCTAAGTAGAGCGATAAACTAGACTAATATATATATATATATATATATATATATATATATATATATACACTGCGTGCCAAATTATTATCGAGATAACTTTTTTTCTAATATTTCAAAAACCGTCCAATCAATTCAGACAATGTTGGCAACACTGAACTGCGCAATCGCTGAAATCTTTGTACTGATCTGCGCAATGTAAACAAACTGGCGCCATATTAGTTATCAGCACGGTAATTTGAGCGTGCCAAATTATTAGAAAAGTATAAGACTTTAGTGAAAAGATGGGCCGTAAAAGCAGTTTAAGTGATGCTGAAAAGAAAACTATTACCTCAGAACTCTCAAAAGGTAAATCTACCCTAGAAATCTTTAAAATGATAGGGAGGTGTCATCAGACAGTGAAAAAGTTCACCGCCGACCCTACACAAGTACGCAAAAGAGCATATAAAGGCAAGCCGAGGGTTATTTCACGTCGTGTTATGTCACGACTTAAACGAGAGGCCACGAAGAACCCTGGACTTACCAGTCAAGAGCTTTTCAGTCGTATTGGGGATCCTACTGTGTCTAAAAGTACTCGGCGTCGGTATCTGAAGGAAATAGCAACAACAGTCAAACCTGTATCGAAGTCTCCGTTGACGAGAAATCACATTCAAAATCGATTGAAATGAGCCGAGGACAATATGAAGATTGACTTCTCTAAAGTTTTGTTCGCAGACGAAACTTGAGCAACACTTGATGGGCCAGATAGATGGTGCAAAGACTGGGTAATGAACGGACAGAATCGCCATCAGTGTTTGAGACGCCAACAAGGCGGTGGAGGCATAATGATCTAGCGTGGTATTATTGGAAACACATTAGTGGGTGCATGGAGAATACTAGATGGCGTCAAAATGACTGCTGATGCATACATAGCATTTATGAAGGAGCATCTTGAACCGTGGATGAAAAGGCAAAGAGTTGCCTTCAGAAGGGCCATTGTTTTTTTATGCAAGATAACTTTCCCTCACACGCTGCTCACAAGACTACTGAATATTTGAAACAGCTAGGCTTCGATGGACCTCGAAAAATGAAGTGGCCAGCAAATTCTCCGGATTTGAACCCAATCGAAAACCTTTGGAGCATCATGAAGCGAAGACTGTACGCCAACGGACGACAATTTAAGAGCAACGCTGAGTTGTGGGAAGCAATTTTTGACATATCTCACGGCATTACATCAGATGACATCCTACAATTAATAAATTCCATGGATCGTCGACTTTTTCAAGTAATTTCAAAACAGGGAAAGCATATTCCCTATTAATTTGTTTAAAACTGTGCCTTTGTTTGTATCTGTTATTATTTGTTTGATTTATCTTATTTATTAGCTTCTTTTGATCATGAACATTCACATTCAACATTAATAAACGTTTTCTTTACTCAATTCTGGGAATTTTACTAAACCTTTCTAATAATTTGACACGCTCAAATCACCATGCTGATAACAAACATGGCGCCAGTTTGTTTACATTGCGCAGATCAGTAGGAAAATTTCAGAGATTACGCAGATCAGTGTTGCAAACGTTGTTTGTGTGAATTGATAGGACGGTTTTTGAAATATTAGAAAAAAAGTTATCTCGATAATAATTTGGCACGCAGTGTATATATATATATATATATATATATATATATATATATATATATATATATGCAAACTTGCACACATAAACGCACATAGTGTAGCGGTCAATATGGCATCATCTAAGCGTGTCCATAGGATAACTTTTCTAACGTTAAGAGACGTTCGGGCAAAAGAGAAAACGAATTGGCGAATATCGGTTTCATCTTTCCATTTCTTTGTATAAAGGATAGACATTACTTGTATACTGACCTCTGACCTTTTCCCCAAAATACGCTTGTTTATTTCACTGGCGTGTGGCTATTACGTAGAATTTATATAACTACGTACGTCTATTTGTGTGCGCGCGCACCTGCGTGTGCGCGTGTCTGTCTGTCTGTCCTCAGACAGCTAACATTTCTCAAAAAACAATTATTGGTGAATCTGCGCAGCTCGGAAGAATCATTCAGTCTTGTGTCAAAACGAGTCAGCATTCACAAACTAATTTGCGTATTTGTGGAGCAAGGCTTCAGTCTTTCATTTATTTTTTTACAACTATTGTATCGTGGCTTAGGTATTTATGGCTGATCATCTATCTATGTATGTATCTACGTCAATCTATTCATGTCTATCAATGGCATTTTTTTTCTATCTGTCTATTTATGTCATCTATCTATCTATCTATCTATCTATCTATCTATCTATCTATCTATCTCTGTTTCTTAATATCTATCAATGTTATAATCGGTTAATAGTTAACTATTTTTCTTCTTGTAACTATTCTCCAGATTATCTATTTATTTACGGTCACCAAAAGCTGAGAAAAAGAAAACGTTTATATCAGGAAAGATTTCTATCTATCTATCTATCTATCTATCTATCTATCTATCCGCGTTTGTTAATATATCTCTGTTTCTGCCAACAGTATCCACATTTCTCATCCATATAGGAGAATGGAGACTACAAGCCATTTGTACAGTCAGTACTTTGTCTGAAAGCTGATTTTATTCTCAATTTGGCCATCTCTGTCATGGCTGCGGCAATTATTTACATTACATTAAAATAATTTATACTGCCTTTTTAACATTACTAACACCTTAACTACCAATTGATAAAAAAAATGAACATGGGCAGAAAATGCAAAATATCAGACAAGCGATCTTCAGGTTAGTTGTACACAAACAAATAAATACTAATGCACCAGGTAATCGTGAACAATGAGAAAGAAGCAATAATAAAAACTAGCAGTAGAGCCCGGCGTTGCCCGGGGATGCAACAGTAAGAGATAGATCAAGTATCGACCATCATAAAGATTGAAAAATAAAATTGACAAAGATTGTTTAAGGTTGACGGACAAACATGTCTTAATTAGTTTTTTTTTTTGTTTTTTTTACGAATTGGTCAAACCCAAACACAAACAAAAACATTGTTTTCAATCGTTATGAGTCTATCGATTGAATAGAATTTTATTATAAATAATTGTCTTGTAAATGGAAGTTTTAAAGTATTCTGAATGTAAAAATAAAGAAAAAAGTGTGCAAGACAATAAGAAACACTACCTGCCAAAAAAAGTGAAGTTTTATTGAAATCAGTTGAAAAATGTAGGAAATCCGATCCTATATATAAAGGAACACACACACACACACACAAACAACCTGGGTTTTATAAGTATAACTCGATATGAGTTGTCCCCCTTTTATTCTTGTGAGAGAATCGTGTTTTATCGTGTTTTAAAATTGATTTCGTGCAAAAACAATTGTGTTTTTCCAATTTTTGGTGCTGTCAGAACTACCGCAAGGTAATTTTACACAGTCCTATGAAGTTTTGTTGGAATCAGTTGAAAAATGTAGGAAATCTGATCCAATATATAAACGTACAGACACACACACGCACACACACACACACACACACACACAATCTGCGTTTTATAATAAGTAAGATACTTACATAACTTCAAATAAATAAAATAATCATAATATATATATATATATATATATATATATATATATATAATAAATGAATTAAAAGAAAAATATTTTCGAATTATATGAAATTATTCCCGAAATTCTCCATGTATAATACGACGTCATTCACAATACGCACCCCTTAAATTGTACTGAAATTATGAGAAAATGATTCTACTCACGCATAATACGCATCCCTTGTTTGGTAATCAATCCCTATATATTGTACGTCTCCAGTTTCATTACGGCCAGCGTTTCCAACGCTTTTAAAACAATATGGTCTTGAACATAGAATACTATATTTCTAATTTAGTTTTATGATAATTCTTATTTTATTTTAAATTTGTAAGTATTTTTAGGTAAATATGATTGTATTTGACATCCTTATGGGGTCGCAATCGCTGAATGTTAGTGTCAAATTGTATGTTTGTAGTCATTTCGCAACTGAAATCGAACTATTTTTTGTAGCTGTGCATAATAAGCACTCCTAATTCTGCTTATTATTTTTTAGAAAGAAAATGCATATTTTACATGGGAAATGGCGGTATATTACTTTTAAGTAATATTTACGTGTTTTTCTTTTCTTTTCTGCAGTTAAACTTAAAATCCGTTCGACTTTTGAGCTGCGAAAAAACGCTCCATCTCTGCTTGTGTTCAGAACGTCAAATGAAAATAATAAGAACACGAAGAAGATGAAGAAAAGTGTCAGATTATTTTCTCCTAATTCCCGAAACTGTTCCTAGGGGGCGCTCTGCAACACTATAAATAACCAGCGATATCGTTTCTCGCTCTCTTCTTACTTTTCCGCTTATACGACAACATGTAAATCTCTCGCGGAAAATCGCATTTCCCTTTGTGGGAAACGCATGGACAGTACACACACACACACACACACGCGCGCGCGCATATTTACACACACTCACTTCACATACTTTGGAACATGGAACAAAAAGTTTCCACATTCGTTTGTTTGTACATATATATCGATTCTTTTTGTTTCTTTACATTTTTTAGATGTACGTACGAGTCTATCTATCATGTTTGTTTGCACTTACTGGCCATTGGATTGGCATCAAAATTTATTATCTGTTTTCGCCGTCTCTAATAGTAATGGTGTCAGGTTAACTCTTCCTAATTTTCGGAACTGCTCCTAGGGGACGCTCTCCAGTATTATAAACACTACGCGATAATTATTCCACAACCTCTTCTTACTTTTCCGCTTATACGACAACATGTAAATCTCTAGCGGAAGATCGCGTTCCCTATTTGGGAAACGCATGAACAATACATACACACACACGTATGTACGTACATTCACTCACTTAACATACTTTAGACCAAAAAAGTTTACACATTCATTTGTTACACATATTATTGTCTTTGTCATTTGTAAACATTTTGTTAATACATTATCCTTTGTTTGTACATATATGTCCTTGTTGGTTCTTTACATTTTTTTAGATGGACTCATACTCATGTTTGCTGTGAGCATTTCAGAATGTAAACGTGTTTATCTCATAACGCGTACACTGGCTCGCATCAAAAGCATATTTTTAATATAGTTTCTATATTTTGTGAAGTGAGTATAGAGTTCTAAATTTTTAATCCGATTGATTTTTTTTTCTTATGCTGTTGATTGAAGAATATCTCCTTTCTTAGGGGTGCTACACACGAGGAAAACTGAAAAAGATATCGGTCTAGATTTTATGGCAACAAAATTTGGAATAATTATTATGGAACTGAAAAATGGTGACTTTCATGACGCATCTCAGAAACAATGTGCAAATTTTGAAACTGAAACGTTTCCTTATTTTCGGGGAACGATGGAGTAATGGATAGCGACTCGGATTGAGGAATCGGAGAGCCGAGTTCGAATTCCAGTTGAATCCATTACATTCACTTACGTGCTAATACCCTTGGGGAAAGAATCCTCTCCCGGCCCCCAGCTATGGGTAAGTAGCCTTGGATGGCAACTGGTCTAACGGGTTCTATAGCCTTGGATGGCAACTCGTCTACTGCGGGTAGAAAGCTGCCTCTTCAGAAAGATACATGATCGCCTAAGCGTGTATCATGTATAACACTTAACTGACTGAAATTTATTTACGTGCTAATACCCTTGGGAAAGGTATGGATCCTCTTCTTCTATCCCACCAGCTATGGATAAATGACAGGACAGACGGGGTTCTGTAGCCTTGGGTGGCAACTGGTCTACTGCTGAAATAAATGTCAACCTACTCCGGGAAAAATCTGTCTCGTCAGTCATGTATCAAAAGTTATATAATCACCTAAGTGTGTATCATGTATGGCACATAACTGACTGACTGTATGTGATGTAATGTCACAATTCACAAAAAATATACATGCAGCTTGCGTTCATTCTTACACGTCCCACTAAGACAGCGTTCGAACATTTTGAAGGTTTTTTTCCTTTAACGTTGCTTTGGAACGGCTCTGTAATCTTTACGATAGCTGACCAATTTGGTTCATTTTCTGATATGATATTTTGCGTCTAATCACCATTGGTACATTTTATTCCTGCAAGTGTGTCAAAGAATACCTCAAGATCTCTTGTGGTTAAAGGAATAATCGTCAGCTTCTTATTTTTCTTCTATGTGCCGTATGATTTCAGGACGTTGACGGTCATGGCTCTTCACAATTTCCTCTCCGTTATAGCTCTTAATCACTTTTGGCTTTTTTGTTCCTGATTCGTTCACTCAAGCTCGCCAGGTAGGTTGTGCGTTGCTTTTACTGTCTCTCTTACCTTCAATATGCCTTGTGAGTATCAAATTTTCCAAGCCATCCTACCTCATTGTGCGTCCCAGAAAACTCATCTAGCCCTACCTAATGTTAAGTAAAAGTGTCTTTTTTGCTATCATTGTCTTCGTCGGTTCTTACATATTGGGTTCATGGCATTCTCAGCATCCTTCTGTAGAACTACATTTTGCTTCAGGTCGGCTCTTCATTTGGTATCCAATTTTCTAAACCCTCTTTCTTCATTACTAGCCCTAGAAATTCCAACTATCTCTTTCTGATGTTAAGTATATGTGTCCTTTTTTGCTAGCATTTTCTCTAAAACTTTATCATTGGATCATTCCTTGGTATTATCAGCATCCTTCTGTAGAACCACATTTGTTTTGCTTCAAGTCTTTTTCTTCATGTATGAAGAGGTTGTCCAGCATTCACTATCATATAGGAGAACTGATGTTACATAACAGTTCAGTTTTTCTTTGTTTCTAACGAATTTCTTGTGTTTCTTAATACTTTGCTTAGCTTTTGGAAGGCATTTTTCGCTATCTTAATGTGCCTTAGAATTTCCAGGTCACACTTCCCGTCCTCCGTAAATACGCTTCGCATATATCTAAATTGTTGCACCTTTTTGATTTTGATATCTCAAATCTGTAATTTGCATTTTGGTCTCTTCCTTTTCATTCCGTCTTATTGCAATTGATGTTTTATCCTTTCTTCTGGCTTCCCTTCATTACCTTCCGTAGGCGTCCTTGTTGTTTTCATTTCTATGACCGCTATCAACACTATGTCATCTGAATATACAGAGTGACCCCAAGAAATAGGAACTTTTTAACAATCGAATAAAACCAAGAGTGATGGAAGACAATACTTTATTCATAGTAATTGAAACCTTAAAACATGCCATTTAAGAAACAATGATGGAATTTTCATTTTTTTTTTAAATTACGTCCTGTAGATGGCGTCCTCCTGTACGAATGCATACTTGAAATCTTCTGTTGAGATTCTTCATTGACTGCTGCAACATCTCAGCTGGGATACTGTGAATTTCATCTCGAATTCTCTGGCAGATCCAGTCTCTTCAAAGTTATTAATCCAGCATATTCTCGCGTGTTTTGATGGAACAGCACTATGACGTCCTAAGTTGTAAAAACGTCGGAACTCCCTCTGTGCAGCTGTCAAACTATCACCGTTTTTATAAAAACATTTTATGGCTAACGCACGCTGTTGTCCGTTCCACTGATCCATGGTTACTAAAATGGCGAAATGTTTACTTGGTCAGGGTCACTGTCTCGCAGCGTTGCCACTTGCTCGTATCTGGCAATACGTACTTCAAAAATTCCCTCTAAAATTGTGGTCGCCAATAACACCGGTCGACATTTTTTAGACCCAAAGTTTATTGGGCACATGTTTCTGGGCTAATTTTCCCATCACATAACGTTTTCTCAGTAGAGATAATTTCTGTTTTTAAGCAAAACTGCCCATTTAACAGCAATGTACAAGTGCCAAGTAGGACCACTCTTAAAAGTTTTCAAATTAGAATAACTTATCATAAAAGTTATAGTATCCCAATAACTTAAAGAATGCATCTTCAGTTCAGAAAAATCTTTTAAAAAATACTCAAATTTAATTAAGGCAAACATGTGTCATCAATTTCCGAATCAGAACAGACAAAGAAGATACAAAAAAATAAAAAATGCATTCATTTTTGTCCATCCAAAATTATAAATCTTCTCTTCATGGACACTCGAAGGTGCTTTTGAAAAGGTTGATCACTTTTGATGTTCCAGCAGAAATCAGCCGTCATGTTAACCTCCCATCTGCAAAGTGCCTAGTTAGCTATGCCTATCTGGTGTTTTGCGGCTATTTTAAGCGCTGATAAAGAAAATTCTAATCATGCTAGTCTCAAATGCACCCACCTAACGGGTGTTATGTGAGTGCATTTGAGACCAGCAAGATTAGAATTTTCAACCCTCATTTCTCGATGTTCCTATGTACGTTATACAGAGACTACATGACAATACCAGCCCAATTCAAGTGATGTGATAAAATCTTATGACAGTTTCAGGCTTAAAGTGAAAACTACTAACAAAAACTAAAATCGTTCGACTTCTAAAGAGCTTCTTCTATGAAAAGTAGAGAAGAAACACAAATCACAAAGTTTTAACAAGCTAAGAACATTGAGGACGCAAGAACATTTTCCAGGGAGGTATCTCTCATAAAATCAATCATTTTCATGTCAGTTTAT
Source organism: Acanthosepion pharaonis (assembly GCA_903632075.3). Taxonomy (NCBI): domain Eukaryota; kingdom Metazoa; phylum Mollusca; class Cephalopoda; order Sepiida; family Sepiidae; genus Acanthosepion; species Acanthosepion pharaonis. The sequence goes on from CAHIKZ030005106.1 coordinate 3,804,780, forward strand.
CTTAACTGAAATAGCTTAGAATTCATTTTAAAAGTTATAAGATACATTTTCTTGAATGATAAATTATTTTAACGTGAAATGAAATGATTCAACTATGTCACTCGCATATTTAAACCGCGGTTTGTCCTTGTGAATTAGGCATTTTGGCCTATTTTAAGCAAAATAGAAATTATCTATAGTAAGAAAACGTGGCGTGATGGGGCAAAATGGACATGATTTTCAGATTCAGTGTGAAAAAATAGCCCCAAAATAAGTGGCCATTGCATAACAACTTTTGGGTCGAAAAAATATCGACCGGTGTAGTGAATCCCGGTAGAAGATGTACTTCTCTAAGAATGGCCTCGCAGTATGGGCTTGAAGATCCATCCTTGATTTACATCCGTTTTTATTTTGTATGTTTACTTAACTCTCCGTATGCAGATTTTCTGAAAGCATTTGTTCTGGATGACACTACTATCCTCGTCAAATATGTAAAGATTAACGAGCTGTTCCAACAGGCCTTCCAGTTGTACTTTAATGCTGAGCTTAATGTTAAATTGTTTTGGCAAGGGATTGAAAGTGCAACGCTGAAATCTGAAGGCGTATTGGATAGCGAAAGATGCCTTTCAAAAGTTAAGCAAAGAATTAGGAAATAGGAAAACTTCGTAAGAAACAAAGTAAAGATTACTGAAGTGTTATATAGTATCCGTCGTGCTATATGGCAGTATATGGTCAATATCCTCAAAGATGAAGAAGAGACTTGAAGCAATAGAAATAGGGTTCTACTGAAGGCTGTTGAAAAATACCATGGAACGAACATGTCAGTAACGACGAAGTTTTGTTGAAAATTGAAACCCACCGTAAGAGATAGTTGAATTTTTTAAGACACATAATGAGGAAAGACGGATTGGAAAATTTGATACGCACTGGACAGATTTGAAGGAAGTGGAACGAACACCCTGCCTGGCAAGCTTGAAAAAGTGGATGACGGTACAAGGTTTAGGAGATATAACACAAAGAGAAAAAAATATTAAGCGCTACAAGAGAGAGGAAGTTGTAGAGAGCCACGATCTCCTACATCCTAAAGATACACGGGACATAGGAAAAGGTTATTCATTCATACATTTGTCCTTACTAAAATAATTGTCTAGATCTGCCGTATAACTAATTGGTTATATCTGGAATCATTGCGAAAATAACAAAGTTCTTTTTGTTGATATGTTTAAATTTATATCTGATAATTATTTATTCGCTTGACGCCATTTTGTAGGAACGCTCTATTTTTCCTATATCGAGGACAGGCCGATATTTCTGTCAATTTACGTGTACTCGTCTGTGTGTGTTTACGAATTCTCACAGTAAGACAGTTCGATTTCAATATTTGCCGATCGATGCGTTTCGTTCTACAGATCCAGTGTTTCCCGTCACGACAGTCTGGCCCAGCCTTGTCCGCCTTCAGAAATCAGGAGATGTCAAAGAATGCTAGTGAAGGTTCTCTGATTGGATAAACGGCGACTGCTCTTTCTTTCGCTTAGCTGCTGGGCACGATTTGGCGCCATTGTGAAACTCCTGCTGATTCTTTCGTAACCACTTTGCACGACTGGTCCAAAAACTCGACGGCACGCTTGGAATGTCTTCACTCCTAGTTTAAACCTGTTTACTACCCACACACCACGCCCAGCCCCAGAACCCCCACAAACACATATCCCTTGGTGAGATTTCTATGCAGGTGTCCTCTCGCTTCAGCACTTAATTATTTGCAATTTATACTTCTAAGATGTAGTAGACGCCGTAAAAATCAGGCTAATGAATTACAAGATGTACGACATTTTATGTCTGCTGACATTTCCAAAAAGAAAGCGAAATTTTGAATAACTAGGATTTTTGCAACACGCTGACACGTCTTGAAAGCATTTACTATTGTTGAAGTTATCGCTAACATTTTTCGCCGGCGTTTACAAACACTACTTTTCGTTCAATTTCGCAAACTAATCGATAAAATTTGAATAAGCTGATTTGTTTGTTAAAATGCTTTAAGAAAATCCCTATTTCGCGGTTTAATAATTTATTTTATTTAATTTAATAAAACTATATGGTAAACAGTATTTTTTAAGAAAATTTATTTTTTGCGTTTTTCTTTTTACCTGCGAATATAAATTCTTAGCATTTCTTACTCTTGAGCATGCAAAATACAACTGGCCATACGTAAATATTTCTATCAAATTTCGCCAAATTCCAACATTTTGAAGCTTGTGATTTGTTTATAGTTCATTGCTTCTCACCATTAAAACTTTCTAACATTTGCCGCCATTTCGCAAACTAATCGACAAAATTTGAATAAGTTGATTTGATTAGGAAAATACTTTGACAAAATACCTACTTCGCGGTTTAATAATTAAATTTAATTTATTTTAATAGGACTACATGGTAAATGATATTTTTTAAGAATTTTTTTCTTTTCATTTTTCTTTTTAACAGCGTAGAATAAATTCTTATGATTTCTTACTCTTGAGCATGCAACGTACAACTGGCCATGCGAAAATATTTCTTTCTGAAGCCAAATTCCAACATTTTGAAGCTTATGATTTGTTTATAGTTCATTGTCTCTCGCCATTAAAACTTTTTAACAGTTGCCGCCATTTCTGACGACACTCGGCAAAGATTCATGTTTTGTAATATTGAACCAAGAAGATTCATCTATTGTGTTTATTTATTAGACTAGAAGTTTTTTTTTGCAATACGTTGACATGTGTTGAAATCCTCACAGTATTTACCATTTTGAAGTTATCACTAACATTTTTATCGAGATTACAACCTCTACGTCTCGTTCAAATTCGCAAACTAATCGATAAAATTAGAATAAGCTGACTTGTTTGTAAAAATACTTTAACAAAATCCCTACTTCGCGGTTTTTACGCACTGTGGTAAAACCAACTATATTTTGTACCCCCTTACCTGTTTGAATTTCTCTCCAAAATTTGGTTTCGATCGGTCAATGTATGGCTATTTTAGAAGGTGTGATGGAGTGATGGAGAAATGGAGGTCTTAGAATTTTATATATAGATAAAAATATGTTTAAAATAATTTCAATTTTATAAAAATTCTAGATGTAAAATACAAAGAAATAAAATTAAAATGGAAAATTATACTTACTTTTAATTTATTACTACTTACTGTTCACGTCACCCCCAAGGTAAACAAAAACAATCATTACATTGATAGAGAATGACTTTACTTTTGCTTGCTCGTATTGTTTACGTTATTCGGACTGGTATTCTCATCATCATTGCCATATTAACAGCATTTCAGCCGTTATACGCTCCGTCCTTCTTCAGGTGATTGGAATTTCGAACAGGACACTTTATTTCGTCTACTGGGGTAGATTGTTCTAGTTCCGCATGCCATAGCTCTTCCAGATGTCTCAGTTATTTTTCTTTTACTCAGCTCTCCAAGTTTTGGTACACCATTGCTGTGGCCTGTTATTGAACTCACAACTCTTTGGGCCAGTCACTGGATCTAACCAACATCTTTATCCATGTGTATGAATTTTTGGGACTTATAAACCAAATTTCCATTTTTACCAGTGCTCATATTGCAATTTTTCTGTTATTATTAATGCATTTTTTTTTACCAGCGTTTACATTGCAATTTTTGCTGTTATTTATGCTTTTCTCTGGCACTCCTTATTACTGGTTCCCATATTTTATTCATTTCTATGCTTGGTCGGCTCAGAAGATTTTTGTGGCCTAACATATGTGCTGATTCCTTAAGTTTTCGTATTTTCCCGTGATGCTCTCTGTCTATTACTATTATTTTATATTTTTTTACCAGAGCTTATATTTCAATTTTTTGTTGTTATTCATTACTTTTCTCCAGCATTCCTTATCACTGGTTTCCATATTGTATTCATTTCTATGCTTGGTCGGCTCAGGAGATTTTTGTGGCTTGGTATATGTGCTAATTGCTTAAGTTTTATTTTTTTTTGTTATTGTTGTTGCTTTTTTTACACGACAAACTTGGTTAATACATTCTTCATTATTCCTATTATTTATCGCTGGTTTTATTTCAACACACTAGCTCAATACTCTCTTCATTATTATTTATTTTAATCTGTTGAGCTAGCTCTGATCTTCATGAGTCGATCACGCCAAGCATCACGTTCTTGCACCAAGGTAGGAAGGTCAGTAAGGTAGCATTCCTGTCATAACAGAGCTGGTCAGTGTAGGTGGTTGCTGGTCGACCAAGCCGTATTGATCCATGGCTACGCGTCCAGAACTGTAGATCATTTGCCAGTTCTTGTTTTGCTCGCCAGCAGTGTTCTGCAAAAAGCCTGAACATGTAATGGACGCATTCTTCATTATTACTATTATATTCTTACTAGTTTTAATCCATCTTATTATTTTCACTTTTTATCACGACACATTTGGTCATTACCCTCTTCACAATTGGTATAATATTATTATTAGTTTTACACCATCTTATTATTGTTGCATTTTATCACAACACTCTAGGTCAATAGCCTCTTCATTATTACTATTATTTTATTAATACTTTTTATTCCATCTGTTATATAGTTATAAATTAGAGCTACCGACACTGTGGTTTGAACATATTTCTTTCCGGGTCCCGCCCAGAGACCTAAGGTTAGAAATGACATCCTGACATTTTCCACTGACCAATTAAAAGAAAAAAAAAACAAAACCACAAACATATTTTACATAGAGAAAGCCCTTCGTAAGGCGTAAGTTGTACTCGTGAGAACAATTTTTTGTATTGTTTAATGCATAGGATTCCAGGAATCCCTTCAATTAATCTACTGGAATCGTTTTTCCAACCAATCCGAGGGCTCCAACTACAACAGGGATTGTTGATGTTCCCATGTGCTACATTTTTGAGATTTCGATTTTAAGGTCCTTGTATTTTGATAGCTTTTTGAAGATATTATTATTATTATTATTATTATTATTATTTTATTTCCTTTGATTTCTGGTGTGTATACATTTCTTTCCGGGTCCTGCCCAGAGACCTAAGGTCAGAAATGGTATCATGATATTTTCACTGAGCAATTAAAGAAAGAAAAAAAGGAATACCATATTTTACATCGATAAAGCCCTTCGTAAAGTGTGGGCTGTACTCGTGAGAACAATTTGTGTATTCTTTTAAAACATAGGCTTCCAGGAATCCGTTCAATTAATCGACTGGAATCTTTTTTCCAACCAATCCGAGAGCTCCAAATATAACAGGGATTGTTGATGTTCCCATGTGCCACATTTTGTTTTTTGAGATTTCTATTTTAAGGTCCTTGTATTTTGACAGCTTTTTGAAGACATTCAAAGATACATTGCAGTCTGCAGGGACTGCCATATCAATAAGGAGGCAATTTACGGTCTCAAATAATAATGTCTGGGCGGTTGCCTTTGATTGTTCTGTCTGTGTATTATTATTATTATTATTATTATTATTATTATTATTTTCTTTGATTTCTGGCATTTACACATTTCTTTCCGGGTCCCGCCCAGGGACCTAAGGTTAGAAATGGCGTCATGACACTTTCCACTGAGAGAAAAAAAAAAGAATTAAATTACATAGATAAAGCCCTTCGTAAGGTGTGGGCTGTACTTGTCAGAACAATTTTTTGTAACTCCTTGAGGCATGGACTTCCAAGAATCCCTTCAATTAGTCTACTGCAATCTTTTCCAACCAGTCCTAGGGCTCAAACTACAACAGGGATTGTTGATGTTCCCATATGCCACATTTTCGAGACTGCCATATAAATAAGGAGGCATCGTTTTTGTTTGTGGTCTTTAATAACAATATCTGGCCGGTTGGCCTTGATTGTTCTGTCAGTGTGTATTGTGTAGTCCCATAGAATTGTAACAGGTCCTATCTCCGTAACCGGGTCTGGGTGGTGTTCATACCAGTTTCTTTCAGTTTCCTTCCCGTAGAAGTTGCAGATTTTCCAGTGCAGATATTGGCCCATTCTACCATGCCGGGTTTTATATTCAGTGGGTGCCACTATCGTGCAACCTGATACAAGATGATCAATCGTTTCTGGATATTTATCACAGAATCTGCATTTTGGGCTGACACAATATTTTAGTATATGTGCTTGATAATTCCTAGTTAGCAAGCATTGGTCCTGCGCAGCAAGGATAAAACCTTCAGTTTCAGCTTTCAACCCTGCACTACGTAGCCACTGATGGGTACGGGTTTTGTCTCCGTCAGCTTGTTTGGTATGGGCAGAGTATTGGCCATGAAGCGGTTTATCTTGCTATCGCTTCTGTAGCTGGTCGGTTGCATTCATCTTTGCTGTCTTTTTTAGGTATTTTGCAGTTTCAGCCGGTGTACTGTGCTGTAGTTGCATCTCTACGCCCATTTGAAACTCCATTTTGAATTATTATTATTATTATTATTATTATTATTATTATTATTATTATTCCATTTTTATTATTATTGCTTTTATTCCAACACACATACTCTTCATTATAATTTATTTTATTCGATCGAGCGAACCCGAATATTCATGATTCTATCACGCTAGACATCGCGGTTATGCATCAAGATCAGAAGGTCATAAGAGTGACTTTTTGTGTTAATTACATAGCTAGTCAATGTAGCTGGGTACAAGGTAGCCACCCTGTCTTGGTCCATGGTTAGTTGTCCAGAGCATTAGATCACTCGCGATCTCTTGTTTTGCATGCCAGCAGAGTCCTGCAAAGCGCATTCTGCTTTCGTGTAAAATGGTGAAAATATCAGGGATAGGTGCATAGAGCTGTGATTTAGTTGGATGTTGTCTCCAAGAGATGTTAAGTATAGCTCTCAGCAACCGGTTTTAGGTTACATTAAGCTTAGACTCTAAGGTTTTAGTTAATGTCCAGCCATGGCGACATACATTAACACTGTCTCTACTGTGGCTCGAATCTGCGCTTGTGGGTACATCTATTTTTATTCAAAGTGCCCCAGACTTTAACTATGCTAATTTTCACACCCTTTTCAGAAGAATATATCTCGCTTCCTCGGTATACAAAAGATTCGACAATTTTTATAGACGCCCCTAGACAGTTGGAATTGAGCCTTGATGGTTGAAGCCTATGAATTCGGTTTTCGTTGGCTGCATTTTTTAGATAATGTAGGAGAATCGTGGAATTGGTAATGTTGTCCGCAGTGCGAGCGAGGTTATTTGCATAGTCAATATGTCAACGATTTGTAGAGTATCGACTTGAGAGTATGTCTATCTATAAAAGGCAGGATGTGTGTGTGTGTGTGTGTGTGTGTGTGTGTGTGTGTGTGTGTGTTTTGTAACGAATGAACGGCCGCAATTCTCGATGGATTTGCACCAAAATTTACATGCACATGCTCCAAGTTAGCGGGAAGGCCAAGACCGACTTTGCATTTACTAACTCCCATCGATAGTGGAAATAATCAATTTTTTCATACTTCTACGGTAGTTTTCATGTAGTTTGCGGCCATTTTCTACTGGCCAGAGTGAGAGCCTATAGAATAGGCAGGAAGATTCTTTTGGCCAGCGTGAGAGTCAACATGCAAAAAAAATCGATAGCTGCAATCGTCACAAGTGGGAAAAATTTAAATCTGCATGGCACTTTACTCCAATTGGCTCATTCGCTTGCTTAAACTCAACGTTGATTCTGATTGCGCAGAACTGGGTTGGGTGTGAAAAAGTATTTGTTGTTAAAATTCTTTTTTCATTCGGTTTTTCCAGTTACGAGTCCTTTTTTAAAGCTGATCGTTTTGTGTTCATTTTGTTTAGTTCTTTTTTAGTAACAGATTTAATGTTTAGTATAGAGATTAGAAAAAAATCGCAGTGTGAGATAGGCAAGAAGTAAGGCATATAGCAACATCAGCACGGCAAAGGGCACTCTTTTAAAGGCAAGGAAGGACAAAAATATTTTAAGTCAAGTGATAGCGATTGCTGTATGAGTCGTACGATTTTTGAATCAGGCACGGGCAACGCCGGGCCATGTTGCTAGTTGGTAATAAAGGTAAACCCAAAGTTAGTTTGGAATCTATCGGCGCTTCATAGGTGGAATCTTGTCTCTTACTAATACCACTCCTCTTCTTCCCTCTCCCCCACAACTCCTGGACCCCCCACCGTCTGAATATGTGATGGACGATTTCTTCATTATTACTATTATAATATTACTGGTTTTATTTCATCTGATTATTGTTGCTTTTATTCCAACCCTCTTGCGGGATACACTCTTCATTATCATTCTTGTTTCGTTGTTAGAAGAGGCGCGGTGGTGTAATGGATAGCGGCTCGACTTGGGGTATAGGGGAACCGAGTTCGAACTCCAATCGTGTATGTTATATTCTAACATCAAATTTCAGGACAGACTGAGTGGTGACCATTTTAAGAGAAAGTGACTCTGGCGTCGCACATACTGTTCATTATTATTAAAGAGAGAAAGTTTTGTTGACATTGGATCGATGTTCCCAACTACGGTCAGATAATGAGTTACTAGTTATCGATCTTACTAATTTTGCTTTTTATCACGATACACTCTTCCTAAATGGTATGATATCATTATAACTGTTACGCCATTTTATTATTGTTGTTTTAACTCTGGGTCAGTACACTATTCATTATTACAAATATTTTATTACTAGTTTCTTTTCCCTCCACCTATGGGTAAATAGCAGGACAGACTGGGTTCTATAGCCTTGAAGTCAAACCCGGAGTGGAGCCCATAAGGCGGGTGGACGACACTTTGTGCCAACAGTACAACCCGGGGTTTCATCCACAACGCAATCGTTGAAACTCCAGTGGTATATATATATATATATATATATATATATATATATATATATATATATATATATATATATATATATATATATATATATATATATATATATATATAGGAGGGCACGATGGAGTAATGGATAGAGGCTTGAACTGAGGAATCGGAGTTCGAATTTCAGTCGAATCCATTACATTAACTTACGTGTTAATATCCTTGGGAAAAGTATGAATCCTCTTCTTCTCCCTCCAGCTATGGGTAAATAGCAGGACAGACTGGGTTCTATAGCATTGGATGGCAACTGGTCTAGGAGAAGGACAACTCTGAATTCAAACCCGGAGTGGAGCCCCTAAGGTGGATTGACGGCACTTTGTGCTAACTCCCGGCAACTCCTTGGATTCTGCTAGCAAGGCCGAGAGGGGGATACTAGACGTCCGGGCAGCCCTAGTTCTCAATATATCCCGCCCAGGCTCGTAGCGGACCGCGCTACTCCAATGTCTCTCGAAACGGACGGATGGCGATGACGACGATGATTCCATCTTATTATTATTGCTTTTTATCACAGTTATTAGTGTTCCTACATATTTCATTATCCCCATAGTTTTTAACAATATTTATTCCATTTTATTTAACTTTTATCACAACCCCGTTATGATACAGAAACCAGCTTCTAAAAGAAACTGTATGAAATCAGTAGCCAGAAATGCTTACGGCGATATTTAAAAATCCTTCACCTGGTTTGGTTTGGTTTGGTTTGTTTTACGGCATATCAACCTCAATGGGTCATTTAATGCCGACAACTTTTTTTCCTGGTAATATTTTTGTTTTGTCAAAAATCTATTTCTGTTAATATTTTTTCCTCAAAAATATATAGCTGGTAATATTATTTTTCCAAAAACGTATTGCTTGTAATAGTTTTTTTTTTTTAAACGTATTGCTAGTAATATTTTTTTTCTTTAAAAATTTATTTCTGGTAATAATTTTTTACAAAGTATTTCTGATATTAAAACCTATTTTTACACTTTTATAATGCTTTTTCCCTCAGTTTCGTGGTTAACAGTTTACTCATAGCTAGGACCCTAACAGGTGCTACCACCCTGGGTCAGGGTGGACCTGGGAACACCAGCAATTAAGAGGTGGTTCCACTCTACTCAAAGCCTCCTGATCAGAGGCCTTGCTGTTGGACGTATTTTAACGTCTTACCGAGGACGCGGATGTAGTTTAACGTCATATCAAGGACAGCCTACAGCTGGAGATTTTTTCCTAATTGGGTCAGTATAGCTTTATGAGGTTGGATACAAAATTTACTTACCTCTGCTCTGTCTTCCTGTTTTGTTTCTTTAAGTTTCAAATGATGAATTTTACCAAAAACCTATCCGACTAATCAAGTGTGAATTGTTCAAACTTCACGTTGGTAGTCAGCTTTCTGTATTGCTTTCTTAAGATGAAAATCATTATTTTTATTTCTTTTATTGCCAGATTAGCGGTCGAAGATTATATCTACCTAACCGTTTGTAATGAAATTAAATCATTTATTTCTTTTATATGCCATTTCCTTCCAGGATATGGACGATCATAACACTCCGGAAGTCGAAATAAAATAACACTCTTTATCTAACTCTCATTATCATCGTTGTCATTGTCCCGTCATCAATTAATCTTATCAAATAGACAAACACAACAATCGTAAGGAGAACCAAATCCCGAAAGCGTAACATTTTTTCACGCCTAATGTCCCTCTTGTAAAAGTGTTAAAAATCAAGTAGATCAGTTTCTATTCAAGTCTGTCTGTTCTTTATCTATCTATCTATCTATCTATCTATCTATTGCATATGTGCCAGATTAAACCAAAAACTGGTAAGACACCACATCTAGACTGATAATAATGCTCATTTTTCTTTGCATTTTTATCAAGAATCTCTAATTATACAGCAGTATCACCAGACCATACGTGGCAGATGTAACATATGGCCCTGTGAGCTATACACCTTTAGCTACTTAATAAAATCCACAGAAGAATCAGCAATATTATCGGGTCTGATCTGGCCGCTCCGCTTCAGTCACTTACCAACCGTCGTAAAGTTGCCTCCCTGGGTTTTTTCTATAAATACTTTGATGGTGCTTGTTCATATGAACCCTTCGCTACGTTACCTAGACATTTTGAATTTAGGTACAGTACTAAACTGGCGTTGACATCTCATAAATTTACAGTTAAAGCTGGCTAGAAACAGCCGTAAGTTTTATGAGACGTCGAAGAATATTTTTTTTTACTAATAATTATTTCATTTTCCCTTGTATTTTTCACCAAGGAAGAATCCGCATTATTTCTGGTCCTGATCGGGCGGCTCGGCTTCAGTCACTTTCCCACTGCCGTAAGGTTGCCTCACTCTGTCTTTTCTATAAATACTTTCATGGTAATTGTTCGGATGAGTTCCTAGCTATGGTACCTAGATATTTTGAATTTAAGCACAGTACCAGACTGGCATCGAGATCTCATCAATTTACACTTGACTCGCCAGATCTAGCCGTAAGTTCTATGTTAACATTGTTTTTTCTTTCAATTTATGTGGAAGTCGATTCCGGCTCTATGCTTTCCAGTCAGCTTCAATGTGCAAAAATTGGCAATGTCTCTCGTTATCTACCATTCTCCCAATTGCTCTTTTCTCTTCCCGATAATTACTAATGTTTTTTAATTCTCCCCCACCCAGTTACACCTTGTGTCTTAGTGGCTTTTCTGATTACTTTTTTACTGATTACATTACTTAGTGGCTATAAATGTTAAATGGTTTTGATTTATGAACAAATGGCTATGATTTCTAGTAAAAATAGATTTTTTTATTGATAGTTAAATGCTTTTGATTGTATAGTCAAATGGTTTTGATCGAAAAGTAAATGGTTTTGATTGAAGGTTCTAAACATTTAATTGCCAATCAAAACCAAATGGTTTTGATTGACAATTAAATGTTTCTGATTGATGGTTAAATACTTTTTATTGATTGTTGAATGGTTTCGATTGATAGATGGTTTTGGGAGAATGAAACGTTGAAATGTACGTAATAAGAGAAAACATCATTTATAAGCTTTTAAAAAAAGTAACATCTAAAATCGATTGCACATGTAAATCGAAAAGAAAATAATAAAGTTATTGAAATTCCATATTACTGCGAATCAAAGTTTAAGTTTTAAGTGTCAGTTTTGTAAAAGGTGATAACCGCTACTGGAGAGAAGAAGATTGAAGAGAAAGATTTCATAAATTTCAGCCAAAAGTACTACTGGCTCTTCGGTCAGTGAATGCCGAATTTTTCCTTAGTAAACAATGGGTAAGAAAGATAAGAACAATTTTGATAATTTGTCTTCATTTTGTGAGGCTTTGTTCACTGAATACTTGTTTTTTATTCATTGATTTTTATTCTCCATTTTAAAAAATATACTGGTATTATTTAATAGAAATTCCACACATTTTCTGTAAATGTTAACATGACTAATAACAAGAACGGTTTTACAATTCCATTATTTGGGATGACAACCAATTCTCTACATGAACGCTCCAGCGCAATCTTTATGGCCTGATGATTGCATTCAATCATGAAAGACACACACACACACACACACACACACACACACACACACACACACACACATATATATATATATATATATATATATATATATATCATAAAAAGTCTTATATTAGTATTTAGGCCTTTTTATTATAATATCATTACTCTGTCCTGGACATTGATTTCTACCTGGATTCTATCCTCTTGGAATTTTTTATTCAAAAAATATACATATATGTGTATGCACCTATGTATATATATTTATATATTTTGCATATGTATGTGTATATTTACCACTAATATTATATATATTTATATATTTTGCATATGTATGTGTATATTTACCACTAATATTATATATATAAAATATATATATATATATATATATATATATTTCTTTTTGTGTATACAAATATTTCAGTAAATGCTCTGTTTATAATAAACAGTAGTAAACAACATTTGCCGGCCTGAATGTCCGATAAATTTTCATAGAAAATGTGCAGACATTCAGGCCGGTAAATGATGCTAATACTGTTTATTATAAAATAGAGCATTTACTTAAATATTTGTATCTATAAAAAGAACGTATAAACATAAAAAAATGTCTTAAAATAATTGTCGGACTTTGTCCATTTCATAATATATATATATATATATACATACATACATATATATATATATATATATATATATATATATATATATATATATATATATATATATATATCTTTGTACATATATATATAGGTGTGTGTGTTTTTGTTTTATATATATATATATATATATATATATATACATTCATGAAATAAATTATAAACGGATGGATTTTTAAGGACTGTCTGTAATTATTATTATGTTTTTGTCTATATGAAAAAAATTATAATATATATATATATATATATATACATACATATATATATACACGTAGAATTATTATTTTTGGTGTTCTGGTAAACAAATCGGAAGAAATATGATGCAACAATTCCCAAAATAGGACGTTTCTTTTTCGATGTCGGTGAAACAAATGTTCTTAATGTTATGGGCATTGTTTTTGGTATTTTTTTGTTGGAGTTCAATGTTGACTATAAACACGTACGCCTGGAAGGCTGTAAAATGGCTGACGATTTGAAACTGCCCAATATTCTCATGCTTATTCGTCTCGGCATATAAAATTCTAGCCAACCCAGCCTGTAAACACAAGATACAAGCCTGCATCCATCTGATAATATATCCTAAAGAAAAACTCTTGCCTACATAAACCTACAAAAACAGAGTACTAATAAACACACACACACACACACACACACACACATATATATATATATATATATATATATATATATATAAGTATAGGATTGGTGTATACGGAATAAATTCCAATAACCAATAAATACTATCCTTAAAAGAGTGCTCAATACAGAATAGATCAAATATAATCATTTATTCAAAAATTATAACATAAAAATATTATAAAATCACTACAGCCATAAGTTGTGAAACAAAATGGCTATTTTTGTAGTGGTTTTATAACATTTTTCGAATAAATTATATATATATATATATATATATATATATATATATATATATATATATATATATATATATATTAAAATTGTGCAGTATATAATTATATATATATATATATTAAAATTGTGCAGTATATATATATATATATATATATATATATATATATTATCATAATGAGGTAATTATGCAAAGAATTAATTAGCAATCTTAATGTAATTAATGGCAAAATCTCTTCGCTAACAAGACTGAATAAGGCACTAGCTTACTAATAATTCATTGAATAATGCGATCATTTTGTTTAATTTGTTACTAGACCGAATATTTTCGACAAATTTCACATTATTCTCCTCAGGGCGTAATTTTTCCATTCCAGTTAGACTGTAAGACGAAATAAATACAGATCGGAAGAAGTTGTTTAAGAGAATTTTTTTTTGCCATTTATATTTGGAACTTTAGCTGAAAAGCAACAAATTACTAAATTCAAACAAAAATTCTCATTTGAAATATTTAAATACTAACTGTAACATTGCGACACCACACGTTCCAAAATTATATAAATATGCATCTCCGACAGGAATCGAAACTGTCTCCCATCCAGAAACCGTCATATACGAGGGTCATTCAATAAATAAGGTGAATTTTTCGGTATAAGGACTTCTAATACAGATAGAAGCTTACTTTCTTTTTTTGTTTTGTTTTACTTCTTTTTCACATTGATTTAATTTCTTTTGGAGATTAAAAAAAAAACTTTGAGAGTTTTGGCGATTAACAAAGATGACCGACCAAGAATCATGCTCCAGGATTGAACAGCGGTCAGTTATCAAGTTTTTGGTTGCTGAAGGGTGCAAACCAGTTGAAATTCATAGGAGAATGTCAACTGTGTATGGTGCCACATGTTTCAGACAAAAAAATGTCTACAAATGGGCTAAATTGTTTAAAGAAGGACGGAGTAGTATTGAGGATGAAGACAGGCCTGGGAGGCCTACAGAAGTGAGGTCTCCTGAGGTGATCGAATCAGTCAATGACCTCATTCAGTCTGACAGAAGAACTACTGTCAACTGCTGAAGCAGGTCAAGAAAGACATAAAGAACAAACGCAGGGGTCATCAGTCAGAAGGAGTCATTTTTCATCATGACAACGCAAGGCCTCACACAGCAGCCCAAACGGTGCAGACCATCAACGAGCTGGGATGGGAACTGCTCCCTCATCCCCCCTTACAGCCCAGACTTTGCCCCTTCACCTCTTTGGTCCCTTGAAAGCGTTCACAAGATGCACACAGTTTAAAAGTGACGATGAAGTCAAAAGTGTTGTGAGCGACTGGCTGAGACATCAGTCCAAAGATTTTTACGCTGAGGGAATACGGAAGCTTGTACACAGATGGGAAAAGTGTATGACAGTGCTGGGAGACTACGTTGAAAAAAAAAAGAAAGAAAAAGTAAGCTTCTATCTGTATTAGAAGTCCTTATACCGAAAAATTCACCTTATTTATTGAATGACCCTCGTAGTATGACATGCTGTTAATCAGTCAACCACAGAAAACTTTCTGGAATGTGGCTAAACGGTTAACGTCATGCTGTATACACTTTCCGTATTGGATACAGGTTCTATTCCTGTCGGAGAACGCATATTTTGCACGAAACTTCTCGAACAGTCAATCCGGTAAATGTAATTAATATGTTTAATTAAAACAGAGCATTTACTCAAACAAGTTGCATCCATAAAAATAACATCTAAACAGAATATATATTTTGTATTAAATAATTAGCATAAAAAATAGATAAATAAATAAATTCCATAGTTTAATAAAAGTCTTAAAAGCTTAGCCAAATCATTAAATAGAAAAAACCCTTTGTGAAGTCGTCAAAAAACAAATTGTAGTTCAGTGCAACACGTATGTATACGGAACAGCCATTTGAATAAACAAATAAATAAAGAGATTAGCAGATAGATAATAATAAAACTCTGTCTGCGTCTGCGCAATTGGCCGCTACTGTCCAACTGCCACTGTCTCTCCGTTTATATGGACGCCGACCAAAACCGGGTGGGAGCCTGTCGTGGTTGTTAGTCATTTTCATGACGGTCGTCTTCGAGTATAGAATCCAGAGGTTGGCAGTGAATATTTCGGAGATAGTAGGAAAGCGTAGTTTAGGTTCGCAGTGGATATCGCAGCAAAGTAGTAGAGCGTAGTTCTTCCGTCTGTCATATTTGCCGGACAAGTTGCCTCTGGTCATTCCGGTAGGAGAAACGAAGATGGCCGCCTTTATACACGACGGATACAATGTTCTGCGGCTTCTGAGTGGTCAACCTTCTATTGGAAGACAATAAAGGGAAATAAGTCATTTTGACTCGGTCACTAGTTATATGTAATATACACAAAAAACCGTAACAGTGGTTTGGGTTCCTCGATAATTCCAAATCCGCAATAAGGAGTTTCTTTGTTTTCGGACAGGAAAATTTATCACTTTCCATTTTTGGAAGTCCATTACTTTCTGTTTTAGAGGGGTTCTTAAGGGAATTGTCCTCCCAAATTTTTCCTTTCTCATATTGGTATCTCACACCATCCCCGCAGAAGGCGTCAACAGGTTTCCCTTCCTTCTCATATATTTACTTTCGCCCATCGCTCACGCCACCATTCATCCAATGAACGCTCAGCAGGGTGGATGTGGCTAGTCTGGCCTCAGTTTACAATTATCGCTCAAAAAAAATTATCTTCCTTTTTTTTTTCTTTCTTTTCCTTGACTAGAACCCCCACGAATCGTAGTGTGGTCATTAAGTCTCTATCTTAACTGAATGTCATCTGGAATTTATCAACGAGATTTCCGTCAAGTAATCATCAGGTGACTCATTGTAACCTCAGCGCCTTCGTACTTCTATCGTCAACAATCTGTGGCGGTAACAAACTTTATCATGTCCAGGTTTGGACATAAAACAGGTGTCCCTTTCCAAAACCAAATGATATCTCCGAAAGATAGTTAATGGTTTATTCGTTTCCTTTTTCTCTTTTCCCTTCCTTTTTCTTTGGGGTGGTCTCAGCTGATCCTTTTTCTCGTTCGCATCCTCGACCTAATTACGATTATCTTCCAGCATTTCGCCCTGCGAGCCACTTGACCAATTTGAAATTTTCATTATTGCCATGGGCAGATTGCTATCTTTTATTCGCCGCGTCATAGCATAAATTAATTCTGACAGATCCGAGATCTTACGAATTTCCTATCTTCTGCGAAAAAAATACTTTCTTCATATATATATATATATATATATATATATATATATATATATATATATATATGAAGAAACATGCAGAAATATAATTTTAAGGTGTGCTATATTTATGGGATAAAGTGCTCAATATCAGAGATAGAGCGTATGTAAATATAAATATAAAGGTGAACATTGAAGTCACCACTCAGAGGCGATAGGCTGTTTCATGCGGCCTGACGATTGCGTCTAGCATGAAACAGCCTATCACCTCTGAATGTTGACTTCAGTGTTCACTTTTAGCTGTGATACAGCGAAACTATACTGTCTGTGAATCACACACACACACATACACACAAAGAATTAGCTGTAAGAAGTAAGTAATCCGGTGTTCTTCTTAATATTTTTGGTTCCATCGCTACAGAGTATTAACATGTAAATTTCAAAATAATTTATTCTAAAATTCGCTTGAAAATGAAACTGGACCAGTGACTCTAATTTAATTCTATTACTGAATTTGAAATTTTAGTTTCTGTTTTTGAAACATGTGTAGCGATAGAACTATATATATATATATATATATATATATATATATATATATATATATATATATATATATATATGACAACAGATGGAGTAAGAATCCACAGTTCTTAGCATTTACTTCTTTTTAAAAATTGATCAGTACAAAGTAGAGAATAGTTAACTTGTTTGAAAAATTAATGAAACTAGCAAAATTATTAAGGACACGCTTAAAATTAGTGACAGATTTAGCAAACTCTGTAAAGAAGCAACATATATAATAATAAAGAACCATAATTATGATTTTCAACCTGATCTTCCCACCGGGTTTATTAACCCTACTAGGCCAGAAATTGGTAGAATTAGCAAGATTATTCTCGAAAGGTTCAACATACTGTTAAAGAGTACTTTGGACTGGTATAATGGATTCCCACTAATGTCATCGATTGGTTTAATAATATAAAGGATAAAACTAATTGTTCTTTGATCCAGTTTGATATTGTGGATTATTACCCATCCATTTCGAGAGAACTCTTTACATTGGATTTGAAATTAGCCATCTAATACTCCGATCTTTCAATCGAGGAACTGAACATTATTAGGAATTCTAGAAAATCTGTTCTTATCCACAACAAAGTACAATGGATAAAAAATAATTCAGGTGACCAATTTGACATTGCAATGGGATCGTTAGACTCTGCTGATTCTTCCGACCTTCTTAGTTTATTCATTTTATATAAACTTACTGCCCACCATGACATCAACATAGAGGATATAAGGTTATATAGGGATGATGGCCTTATGGTGGTGAAAAATGCTACAAAATTAAAAACTGATAAAATCAGAAAAGTGATCCATAGGAAGTTTAAAAGTCTAAACCTGAAAGTTAAAATCAATACAAATTTAAAAACAACTTCCTTGATGTAACACAATAAGTAGTCGATAATACATACCAAATATGCATGAAGACTAATGCAAATACATTATATATCCACCCAAATTCAAATTACCCTCCATCCATAATCAAACACATACCTGCCTCCATATAATATAGAATGAGTAATAACTGTTCCATTGAAGATATATTTTATAAACATAGCAATTTTTACAACAATGACTTAAAAATAGTAGTTATAAATGCCCTGACATTAAATGCATAAAACATAACAGGAAAAAAATAGAAACCAAAAAAAAACATTTGGTACCCTCCCCATTTAACCAAATGTTTTGTAGTAATTAAGGGTAGAAGTTTCTCAATTTAATTGGGAAGCATTTCCCCAGTAATAAGCCTGTCAGGAAGATTTTTAATAAAAATACACTTGAATTAAGTTATAGTTGTACAAACTGGAAAAAATTACTAAAAAACATAATAAATTTTTTTTAAGTCAACACTTGCTATGCCAAAAGAGAAAACAATAATTATATAAACTTGTGTAATTGTGGAAATCCTAACGAATGTCCATTACACAATTAGGTGTCTTACTGGTTATCTTGTTTATCTATGTACGATTTCATCTAGTGAAAATCTAACTGATGAGAAATTATATATTGGCAGTACCAAAAATTCCTTCAAAATAAGGTGGTACCAACACATATCCTCTTTTAACAACAATACCTAGAGTATCACATCATCCCATTATATTTTTGGCATTTAAAAGAAATAAAAAAAACTCCTACGATAAATTGAAAAAATTTTTTTAAAAAAATGTGAATCGGTAAATCCTTTTATAACCTATGCTCGCTGTGTTTACAAGAAAATGTGCATATTATAAAGTTTCCTACCAATAAAGTTCTGCTAAATCAAAGAAATGAATTGAAGGTGTTATGTCGGCATTGTATAACTTTTACATTAAAATATAGTTAAAAGAATTTTTCATAAATATTAACGCATTACAATTACATAGACCTTATTTCATTAGTATATCATGGTCCACACAATGTTTATTTGATTTTTTTAATTTTAATATTGCCATGTTTAACCGTCCATTCATTATAATTAGAATCGTATATAAATGTTACATACATACCATGGAATGTCTAAAATATGAAGGGAATGGATTAATTAAATGGTCCATTGGCCTCTATTTTCGTTGTGAATTCTTTATATCCGCTTAATTGATCTCAATACGTTGAAGAATTTTGTTCCATTGCATCTCACCATTAAAATCTTTTACCAATTGCCTTCATTTTAACTGCATGGGTGCAATAATAATAATAATAATAATAATAATAATAATAATAAGAAGAAGAAGAAGAAGAAGAAGAAGAAGATTGGCTGTGATGCATGCGTTTTTATACCTTTATCAAACCGGGTTTTATACTGGGTATATTCAGCATCGTATATTTTTACCCCTTCGTCATACTGTACGCCTGTTGCTATCTTAACTAATCTGCGACGATGGAGATCAAGAATTGAGATGATTTGCTGTCAGTTGATCTTCAGGCGGAGACATTAAATACGACAGATTCGTAATCTCAAAAAGAATTATTAATTATAATTAATTTTAATAATAATAAAGATTCTGAATCATTAAGTAACTGTCTAAATATAAAAACAATATTATGAAATGATATTATTGTCGCAAATTATATTATATTTTGTGTGTCATTTTGCTCGAACAGTAATGAATGTTATCTGCATTATAAACAGAATTACGATCATCTACATTTAACAAGGAAATTCGCCCGGGAAAGTTTTTGAGCAACAAACACAATCGATTATTTTCCATCTAATTAGAATTTTAATAATCGTCTTTATCGACACCTTGAGATTATTTTCACATAGTCTTTTTCTATTGTTTTAATCTCTTTATTCATTTTTTTCTCTCTTTCTTTTCTACTATTTTTTCTTTTCCCTTTTTTGCTTTTCTCTTTTCTTTTTCGTTACTCTTTTTCTTCTTTCTTTAATATTTTGACACGGTTTTCTTTCTTTCACTTTCTTTTTCATTTGCTCTTTTTCTCATCTTTATTCCCTCATCTTTCTTCTTTATTATTCTTCTTTCTTTTTCGTGTATCTTTTATTTTTATTCCTTCTTTTCTCTTTTTCTTTTTTTCTTATTTATTCTTCATTATTTTTCTCCTTCTTTTCAGTTTCTTTTCTTCTTACTTCTCATTTTCTCTTTTCTTTTCATATATTATTTCTTTTTCTTTCTTTTTCGTCTTTTTTCTTCCCTTCCTTTCTATTTATTTGATTCATTTCTTCTGCTTATTCTTATTTCTTCTTCATTTTTCGTTACTCTTTTCTATTCTCTTTTCCTTTCGTTTCTCTTCATCTTTTCTTTTTTCATCTTTTCTTTTTCTTCTTCTATCTTTCCTTCTTTTCTTGTTGCTTTCCTCATTCGTTTCTCCTCTCTCCTTCATTTTATTTTCCTTCGTCTTGATACTCATTACACCATCCACTCTCTTTTGTCTTTTCCGTTTTTCCCCTTTTTATTCGCATTTATTCTAGGCTTATTTTTTCTTCTTTTTTGACTTTTGCTTTACTTTTTCTTCTCAATCCTTTTTTTTTCTTTTCTTTTCCTCTTCTATGGTTTTAGCGTTAATTTTATTTTTCTTCTAATTTTCCTATACGCATTTCGTTTTTCTTTTTCTTTCCTTTCTGTTGATCTTTTCTTTTTACGTCTGTTCTTTGTCTTCTTCTCTCTTTCCTTCTTTTCTTTTAACATTCCCCCTTCGTTTCTATTCTCTTCATCATTTTAATTTTCTTCGTCTAGATAATCGTTAATTCATTCTCTCTCTCACTTTCTCTTTCTCTATCTCTCCAAATTTTTCTTCTTTTTTCTCTTTTTTTATTTTTTTATTTTCATTCATTCTCGTTTTTTCCCCTATTTCTTTCATTTTTCCTTTGTTTTCCGTTGTCTTTCTCAATCCTTTCTCGTTTTTTTCCATTCTCTTTCACTTTTCTTTCTTTTACTTCGTTTCTGTTTTCCACTTCTTCTTCTTCTTCTTCTTCATCTTCTTCTTCTTCTTCTTCTTCATTTTTCTTCTTTTTTCTCCTTCTTCTCTTTCTTCTTCTTTTCCTCTTTCTTTTTCTTCAACTTTTTCTGCACGTTTTCTTCTTTCTTCTTCTTCTCCTTCTTCTTCCTATTTTCTTCTTTTCCTCTTCCTTTTTCTTCTTCTTCGACTTTTTCTACATCTTTCTCTTCTTTTTCTTCTTTCTTCTTCTTCTTTTTCTTCTTTCTCTTCTTCATTTTTCTTCTTCTTCTCTTTCTTATTCTTTTCCTATTCCTTTTTCTTTTTCTTCTTTTTATACATCTTTTCTTTTTTTTTCTTCTTTCTTCTTCTTCTTTTTCTTCTTCCGTTTTCTTCTTTTTTCTTCTTTTCTCTTTCTTCTTCTTCTTTTCCTCTTCCTTCTTTTTTCTACATCTTTTTCTTCTTTTTTATTTCTTCTCCCTCTTTTTGTTTTCTTCTTCCGTTTTCTCCTTCTTTTTCTCCTTCTTCTTCTTCTCTCTCTTTGGTTTTCATGTACATTTTTCTCTTTTTGAATACAACATGCAATTATTTTTTTCTATTCTGCCTGGCCCGTTAATTGGTTTTGATTCATTGTGGAATTAATAGGTTGAATATGCAGGGTGGATGTAAATGACGTATAAGGATGAAGTGTGTGTGTCGGTGGGGGGACTATTGAGCGTTAGTTATTCGGAAGCTTTCTTTTATACCCAGCGGCACTGATCGGAGAGATCCGGTATCAATTTTATGAAAGATCATCAAGAATGATTCGTTTATTTTCAAGCTTTTCCGAAACAATGCATCCATTTTGGTTTGTATTTTCCTCCTCATCTTTCATTCTATATTTATTTACTTACTTGTTTATCTACCCAGTCAAAATTAACGGCCATATTTAGCAATTATATTTTACTTATATCAGAAAGTTTATATCGCAATCTCACTTCGACGTGTGTCATGGTTAGCAGGATTAACCTCGCTAGATTAATTACGATTGTGTTGTGAGGTCGCTTGTTATTGGGAGCTCAGTATATGCGGCCATATTTCGCGAAGGCATTTTTTTCCCCGATCTGATCCCGAACTACCACTAATTAGTTCCTCTCGGGGAAGTAACGTGCCTTGAAAGACTGTTGGGCCTCAAACTCACACCCGACCTGAAGTGAGACTTGTACATACGATCCATTGCTAAGGGTGCAGGGAGAATGATCGACTCTCTGTACCGCTCCAGTAAGTACCTGACTCCTCCTGCTATACAGATACTTTATGTAAAATAATATACGTATTTAAATTATTCATAATTCTACTCCCGACTACGCAGTTCCGTGGTTCATGTCCAGTTTTCAAGGGATATTTTGTGATGTCAACGAACACACGTTGCCACTTTTGCGATGCCAACGGATATTCGTTGTCACTTGCGTAATGCTCATAATAGTAGAGACTTTGTAATCGCAGATACCACTATAGTACGCCGTTGAACAATACTAGTGTCAGACGCCTTCGAATTTCACTCACACTAATAGTACTTGCTCGATAATATTCGCTCGACAAGTAACCACCGTATTGTGATCCAAATAGAGAAATAGTATAGTAAATAGAATAGAGAATAGCGATCTGTTTAATAATAGAGGATAGAATAGAAATAGGCATCCGAGTAGTAACAGAGGATAGACTAGAAATAGCCATCGTATAGTAAGATGGGTTAGACTAAAAATGGAGATCTATTAAACACACGCTACCTTCCATATATGCGTTTCCTCTATGGTCACGTGGTCTACTTAATCCAATAATAGGATCGCCTGTATTTGCACACTGGTAATCTATGTTTAAACTCAAGTGGCGGCAGTGACACTTTATTCCAAAATAACAGGGTTTTTATGTAAATGTTATATATATATATATATATATATGTATGTGTGTGTGTGTGTGTGTGTGTGTGTGTGTGTGTGTGTGTGTGTGTGTGTGTGTGTGTGTGTGTGCGTCCGTTTTTTTATATTATATTTGCGTTTTTTCACTCCTCTAGTGACGCGCATGCCATCAATCCGGCGAAGAATATACTTCCAACGCGCATCGGGGACGTGAAGGTTCATGCTTCCACGCGCGCATATAAACCCATCATTTCTAATGTAATTATTTTACTATTGTATATCTTTCTTTGTGTATTTTTTGCTGTGCATTTTTAATTATTATATATTTTTATATTTTCATAATTATTATTTTTTATTGTTGTTTTATGTATATATATATATATATATATATATATATATATATATATATATATATATATATATATATATATTCGTGTGTATATATATGTGTGTGTGTCTGTATTATATTTCAAATATAAATTATTATTTAGTTTATTTGTGTTATTTAAATTTAATTTTATCTATATTATATGATCCTAATATTTATATACCAGAATCACATACATGCACACGCATACAAACACATACACACACAAACACACGCACATATATGATTTCAAAATCAAATATATATATCAAAATTAAAATGAGATATTTGTTAAAATTTATGAAAATTATGTTTTGTTGGTGTTTAAGTTACAAAGTATATATTTGTTAAAATGTCTACATTTACCCATTAATTATTTTCTTTTGTTTAATAATTTGATTAATTAATATTTTTCCATATAATTCTTCTTCTACGTATAATTTACATATTCTATTTTTATATCAGTTGGAGGTACTTTTTTTTATTATTTCCACTCTGATCTTTTTAGGTATATTTTTTTCTTTTTGCGACCATATATATTTAGACAAAGTTTTGTTTGTCAGTCTATTTAATTTAAATGACATTTTATGATTGTTAATTTTTTTTTATTAAATGTTGTTTCAGTAGCTCCAATATATTTTGTTCTGTGTTAACATTATTTGACACAATCGCTTTATATAGTATATTATTTGTTAAACATTTATTACCAAGTGGGCAGATATTTTTATTTCGACAATTACAGTTGTTTTTATTATTCTAATTTGCATTCTCATATTTTTTTATTATTTAAGATTAATATTTTTATTATGTTTATTTATTTTATTATCCATATTATTCATATAGCTGTAGCTAATATTATTGTATTATTATTAATGATTATTTATAATTTACTATTTTTATGAAAGTGTTCATCAATTAATTTGGAAAATAATTTTCCCATTTTTGGTTTTATTGTATTGTTATAAGGTGGATTAAACTAAATTTTATTTGTTTTCTTTTATTTTTATTGCATTGTTTGTAGGTATGTATTTTAATTTATCCATATATCCAATTTTAGTAATACTGATTCATATATTTCTTTAATTTTCAGTAAATATTTTTGTACTGTTAGAATTAGTAGCTATTCTTTTATTAATAGATATTGATATATATTTGAATACATTAAGTGGGTGATATTTGTTTTATATGGTTTGTGTCAATTGTTATTAAATTAAATGTAATATCTAGAAAATTAACTATTTTCAATTTAGATATTATTTCTATTATAAATTCTATTTTTTTAACATTATTATTGTGGACACAGTATAGGTCCGAAAGAAAACTTAGTAAAAACGTATTATTAACAAAAAGAACGAATACAAAAGTGTTGCACGTCTGACTGACAGCAAAGTACAGTAGTCAACTCGTAAACTGTAGACTGCTCTCTTGAGAGGCATAATATAGTAATAGAACGAGTCCATTTAGTCCATAAAGGTAGGTCCCATAACAATTACTATGATTTGTTTTTTATTTTTTCTATTTTCTACCATTGCTATTTCTTATAATTAATAGACCATAATCTCTATATAAGCCTATATCTTTTTTATTAATCATATCTGATAAATTATAGATAATTCAATACTATCATAATTACCCTTTGTTATGTTAAAGTTATTATGCTTCTTTAACCATATTTTATTGTTGTAGAATGATATTGATTTTCTACAATGTTTAACGATATATAAATCTTCTGGAATGTTTATATATTACATAGGTAAATATAACTCTTTATTTAATATATTTTCGGTAAATGATGGTAAAAGTCTTTAATGTCTATTTGTACAAAAGCGCTGTTATTTTCTTTGTAATATTGTTGAACCAACTGATTGTTTCTTTTGTATTCACTATCAGACTAAAATAAAGCGCAAATATGATTAAAAAACGGACACACACACACACACACACATATATATATATATATATATATATATATATATATAAATCCCTTGGAAAGTGGACATGAACCATGAAACTGCGCAGTCGGTAGAAGAATTAAGAATAATTCAAATACAGATATTATTTTAAGCTAAGAAAATTCTTCAATTTCAAAAAAAATATTTAAGCTCTTTCATATACTAAATATTTTTTAAATTCCGTTTTTTTTTAATTTAATCCTTCTCTCTCTCTCTCTCTCTCTCTCTCTCTCTCTCTCTCTATATATATATATATATATATATATATATATATAGAAAGAGAGTTAGAGAAAGAAGAGAGATCTGACAGTTCTCTCTGCCCGGGTGGGTGGGGATGGTTCGCAGGTTCGACTACTGGCAGAAAACCAATGTTTTTCTTCAATAAGTTTTCTCAAAGATTCAAGCAGGCAGATGGAATCAGTAAATATACATTTTAATAATTAAACTGAGAATCTACTCAAATATGTATATCCACTAAAATAACGTTTAAAGTGATAAAATCTGTCGGATTATTAACAAATAGAATATTCATTATTTCTTAAGAAATTGCTATATATATATATATATATATATATATGTGTGTGTGTGTGTGTGTGTGTGTGTGTGTAGATAGTGTGAACGATGGAAAGTGAAACAATAATTTTTAGGGCTGATGCTTGAGTTTATTTACAGTCATTACGTTTCGTTTGCTTATTATATTTGTTTTCTAATTATTTGTATATTTTATTTAAAAATACACATTCAAAAAGAAACTACTTCTACGCTACCTACAACCAAACCGTGAATCACAAGAACTAAATAAAAATCAATAAGTGCCCCTGCTATGTGAATTGTGACAACTCCTAATTTTGGAGCGAATCTCTCTGATATCTCTTTTTGTGTATGTGTTCCTCGAACCATTTTTCTTCGCTCGGATTTCTCGACCTTCTCTTCTTCGATTCAGACGATTCGATACCACGGCCATTGGTTTTAAAGTTTATTACCTGCTACTTATTGTTTAATAAAATTAAACCTGATGTTTTCTTTCTTTCATTCTTTCCGTCTTTCTTTCTTTCATTCATTTTTTCTTTCTTTTCTTCGTTCGTTCTCACTTTTAACGAGTTTTATTCCCGAGTTAACTCAGGAGATTGAAGAAAACATGGAAAAACGAGAGAAATTTTCTTCTTCTTCTTCTTCTTCTTTTTCTTCTTCTTCTTCTTCTCTTTTTCGTCCCCTTTGTTGCCCTCTATCAATAATGATATATTCCTTTCTTTTATTCTTTCTCTCTTTATCTTCTTCTTTTTACCTTTTTTTAAACCAGTTGCCCATTAATAATTTCTTTCTTTTTTCTCTTTTATTTTCTTTTTCCTTTTTTATGTCTTTTCTTCTTTTAAACATTCTATCCTATAATTCTTTCTTTCTTTCTTTCTTTACTCTTTTTTTTTTGTATTTATTTATTTACTGATTTATTTTGTTAATTTCCTTTTTTTCCGTATTTAATAATTTCAATTATTTGTGTCTTTTATACATCATATCCATGTTTATTTTATTCATTCATTCTTACTTTCTTTCATCCTTTCCTTCAGTCATGATTTCTTTCATTTTCTTTCTTTATGTATTTATTTTTTTGCCGATTTATTTATTTATTTCAGTTCATTTTTATTTATTTCAGATCTTTGTTGCTTTCTTATACGAGAGATCTTTCTTTCTTTCTTTCTTTCTTTCTTTCTTTCTTTCTTAATCTATGTTTTCTCCATATTTCAGGCGACCACCATTCTTTTTTTTTTCTTTATTTCCTCCTGCCGTTCTTTTCTTTCTTTCTTTCTTTTCTTTCTTTCTTTCTTTCTTTCTTAATCTATGTTTTTTCTCCATATTTCAGGCTACCAACATTTCTTTCTTTTTCTTTATTTCCTCCCTGCCGTTCTTTCTTTCTTTCTTTCTTTCTTTTTCTTAATCTATGTTTTCTCCATATTTCAGGGCTACCATCATTCTTTTCTTTTCTTTATTTCCTCCCTGCCGTTCTTTTTCTTTCTTTCTTTCTTTTCTTTCTTTCTTTCTTTCTTTC
>CAHIKZ030005106.1:3837500-3850000 GCA_903632075.3 Acanthosepion pharaonis
CGTTCTTTCTTTCTTTCTTTCTTTCTTTCTTTCTTTCTTTCTTTTCTTTTTCTTTCTTAATCTATGTTTTTCTCCATATTTCAGGCTACCACCATTCTTTTTTTTTTTTTCTTTATTTTTTTCTTTATTTCCTCCCTTGCCTTTCTTTCTCTCCCTTATTTTCTTTTCTTTCTTTTTCTTTTTTTTCTTTCTTTCTTTTCTTTTTCTTATTTTTTTCTTTCTTTTTTTTTTTTATATTTTCCAATTTTCAGGCTACCACCATTTCCTTTCTTTTTCTTTCTTTTTTTCTTTCTTTCTTTCTTTTTCCCTTTCTTTCTTTCCTATGTTTTCTCCATATTTCAGGCGACCACCATTCTTTCTTTCTTTCTTTTCTTTCTTTCTTTCTTTCTTTCTTTCTTTCTTAATCTATGTTTTTCTCCATATTTCAGGCTACCACCATTCTTTTCTTTTTCTTTATTTCCTCCCTTTCTTTCTTTCTTTCTTTCTTTCTTTCTTTCTTTCTTTCTTTTTTTCTTTCTTAATCTATGTTTTTTCTTTTATTATTTCAGGCTACCACCTTTTTTCTTTCTTTCTTTCTTTTTTTTCTTTATTTCCTCCCTGCTTTCTTTTTCTTTCTTTCTTTTCTTTTTTCTTTTCTTTCTTTCTTTCTTTCTTTCTTAATCTATATTTTTTTCTCCATATTTCAGGCTACCACCATTTCTTTTTTTTTTCTTTATTTTTCCTCCTGCCGTTCTTTTTTCTTTCTTTCTTTCTTTTTCTTTCTTTTTCTTTCTTTCTTTGTTTTTCCATAATCTATTGTTTTCTTTTTCCATATTTCAGGTTCTACCACCTTTCCTTTCTTTTTTCTTTTTTTCTCCATGCCGTTCTTTTTTCTTTTTTTTTTTTTCTTTCTTTCTTTCTTTCTTTCTTTCTTTTCTTTCTTTCTTTCTTTCTTTTCTTAATCTATGTTTTCTCTCCACCATTCTTTTCTTTTTTCATTTCCTCCCTTCTTTCCTTTCTTTCCTTTTTTCTTTCTTTTTTCTTTTGTTTTTCCATATTTCCGACCGTTCTTTCTTTTTTTTCTTTCTCCCTTTCTTTTCTTTCTTTTTCTTTTCTTTCTTTCTTTTCTTTTTTCTTAATCTATGTTTTCTCCATATTTTCAGGCTACCACCATTCCTTTCTTTTTTTTCTTTATTTCCTCCCTGCCGTTCTTTCTTTTCTTTCTTTCTTTCTTTCTTTCTTTCTTTTTTTCTTTTCTTAATCTATATTTTTCTCCGTATTTCAGGCGACCACCATTCTTTTCTTTTTTTCTTTATTTCCTCCCTGCCGTTCTTTCTTTCTTTTCTTTCTTTTTTTCTTTTTTCTTTCTTTCTTTTCTTTTCTTAATCTATGTTTTCTCTCCGTATTTCAGGCGACCACCTTTCTTTTTTTTTCTTAATTTCCTCCCTGCCGTTCTTTCTTTTTTCTTTCTTTCTTTTTTCTTTCTTTCTTTCTTTCTTTTTTCTTAATCTATATTTTTTCTCCATATTTCAGGCGACCACCATTCCTTTCTTTTTCTTTTTTTTCCCTCCCTGCCTTTCTTTTTTTCTTTCTTTCTTTCTTTTCTTTCTTTCTTTTCTTTCACCATTCTTTTTCTTTTTCTTTTATTTCTTTCTTTATTTTCTTATTCTTTCTTTTCTTTCCTTTATTTCAGGCGATTTCCACCTTTTTTTTTTATTTTCCTTTCTGCCTTTTTTCTTTTCTTTCTTTTATTTCTTTCTTTCTTTCCCTATGTTTTCTCCATATTTCACCATTCTTTCTTTTTTTCTTTATTTCCTTCTTTCTTTCTTTCTTTTCTTTCTTTCTTTCTTTCTTTCTTTCTTAATCTATGTTTTCTCCGTATTTCAGGCTACCACCATTCCTTTCTTTTTTTTTTCTTTTATTTCCTCCCTGCCGTTCTTTCTTTTCTTTCTTTCTTTCTTTCTTTCTTTCTTTCTTTCTTTCTTTCTTAATCTATCTTTTTCTCCGTATTTCAGGCTACCACCATTCCTTTCTTTTTTTTCTTTTTATTTCCTCCCTGCCGTTCTTTCTTTTCTTTTCTTTTCTTTCTTTCTTTCTTTTCTTTCTTTCTTTTCTTTCTTAATCTATGTTTTTCTCCATATTTCAGGCGACCACCATTCCTTTCTTTTTTCTTTATTTCCTCCCTGCCGTTCTTTCTTTCTTTCTTTCTTTCTTTCTTTCTTTCTTTCTTTCTTTCTTTTTTTCTTTTCTTAATCTGTGTTTTTTTCATTTCTTTATTACCACCTTTCTTTTTTCTTTTCTTTATTTCCTCCCTGCCGTTCTTTCTTTCTTTCTTTCTTTCTTTCTGTTGCTTTTCGTTCTTTCTATTTTGTCTGAGTTTCTTTCTACCATTCCATTTTCTTTCTTTCTTTTATATGCGACGTATTTGTCTTCCTTTTTTTGTTCACTCTTTCTTTCATATGCGACGTATTTTTCTTTCTTTCTTTCTTTCTTTTTTTCTTTCTTTCTTCAATCTTGCTTTAATACTTCCCTTTTTCTTTCTCCACTTTTCTACCTTTCGAAATTCATTTCATTTTTCAGTCTTTCTTTCTTTCTTTCTTTCTTTCTTTCTTTTGTATGCGATGTATTTTTCATTCTTTATTTATTTATTACATATGCGACGTATTCTTCTTTCTTTCATTCTTTCTTTCATATGCGACGTATTTTTATTTCTTTATTTCATATGCAACGTATTCTTCTTTCTTTCTTTCTTTCTTTCTTTCTTTCATATGCGACGTATTTTCTTAATTTTTTTCTTTCTTTATTTCATATGCAACGTGTTCTTTCTTTCTTTCTGTCATATGCCACGTATTTTTCTTTCTTTCTTTCTTTCATTCTTTCTTTCTTTCTTTCTTTCTTTCTTTCTTATATGACACATCTCTTTCCTTGCTTTCGTGCACTCTTTTGGCGACTCTTACTTGAATCCTCCCCCCTCCACACACACACCGTTTTTTTTTTAGTTTTTCATTCTTCCTTCCTTCTCTTTTGCCCTCAATTTTTCTTTTCTTCACTTTCATTCTACCGTCTTACTTTAATTCCCTTCCATCCGTTTTCAATTCTTATATCACTCATACCCTCTTTCCCCCCCCCACACTTTTATTTGCCCCTATATTCGTTCCTCACTAATATATCCTTTCCTTTTTCCCCACGTGCATCTCAAAAGCCAAATGAATACCTAAAGCTCAGTGCTACTATTTTTACCCGCCTACAGATACCCGCTATTGTATTGCAATGAACACGCCTTTCCAATCCCCGCCCCACCCATTACCCAACTCCACTAACAGATTCGATATTCCGACAAGCTACACTTTACTCTTCATCATTCGCTCGACTTTATAAATCCCATCATTTTTTTTTTACAAAATAAAAAAAACGAAACCCTAAGGCTTTATAGAAGAGGAGACGCAATAGAATCTAATAATGTAAACCTTTATTCTTTTTCATCATAAATTCACACTGAATTATTATTCATATTCTCGAGTTTTCCGACATTAAAAAAAATCAATAGAGACCCGGTAATGTCATAATATAATATTGTTGTTTATGATAACTTTAATTTTTTGCTGCCTGTGATGTTTCGGACGGTTTGTTTGGTTCAAGAGAAAAAAAAAAGATTGCATGAAAATTCCTCATATTTGAGTTTCTATATAATATGGGATATCAGGAATAGTAGTTGCATAAAAGAAATATGTCATATTATTCATTCGTTCTATTAACTGTCTGATCGGCGTTGCCTGGAATATGTCGCCTGCTTCTCTTTCAAAGAGCAACCTACCAAGTAAATTCTTAAAGGCTCAAAAATAAATGACCAGCATTTATTATTCCCGAATCAAATAAATGATTCTTCTTCTTCTTCTTCTTCTTCTTCTTCTTCTTCTTCTTCTTCAAATTCTTCTTCAAATCCTCCTTCTTTGTCTTCTTCTTTTTCAAATTCTTCTTCCTCTTCAAATTTTTCTTCTTCAAATTGTTATTCTTCAAATTCTTCTCTAAATTCTTCTTCTTCAAATTCTTGTTCTTTTTCAAATTCTTCTTCAAATTCTTCTTCTTTAAATTCTTCCTCAAAGTCTTCTTCAAATTATTCTTCAAATTCTTCTTCAAATTCTTCTTCAAATTCTTCTTCTTCTTCTAGTTATTATTCTTCAAAATCTTCTTCAAATTCTTCTTCTTCTTCTTCTTCTTCTTCTTCAAAATATTCTTCGTCGTCCTGGATATGACGATAAACTAAATCCGGCAGCAAGGTCAGTGATCGAGAGAAGTGGGGTTTTAAGAAATGTGTCTAATTTTTTTTTTGTTCTCAGGTCCACCTTGACTCGGGGTGGTAGCATGTAGTGAAACCCCAAACAAAACTCTATGAAAATACAAAAAATATCTAGAAAATGCATCTAAAACTGAATAACATCCCCACCTTCATATAATAATGATTTTTTTCTGAAAAATAGATACAATATATAAACAAATGTTAAAACTACACGATTTGGCGCGAAATGACGCGTGTTGTTAGTATGACGATAAATAATCGAAATCTAAACCTTCTTCTTCTTCTTCAAATTCTTCTTCAAATTCTTCTTCAAATTCTTCATCAAATTCTTCTTCATCAAATTCTTCTTCTTCTTCAAATTCTTCTTCTTCTTCAAATTCTTCTTCTTCTTCTTCATCAAATTCTTCTTCATCAAATTCTTCTTCTTCATCAAATTCTTCTTCTTCTTCAAATTCTTCTTCTTCATCAAATTCTTCTTCTTCATCAAATTCTTCTTCTTCTTCAAATTCTTCTTCTTCTTCTTCTTCATCAAATTCTTCTTCATCAAATTCTTCTTCTTCATCAAATTCTTCTTCTTCTTCAAATTCTTCTTCTTCTTCAAATTCTTCTTCTTCTTCAAATTCTTCTTCAAATTCTTCTTCAAATTCTTCTTCATCAAATTCTTCATCAAATTCTTCTTCTTCATTAAATTCTTCTTCTTCTTCAAATTCTTCTTATTCTTCAAATTCTTCTTCAAATTCTTCTTCAAATTCTTCTTCAAATTCATCAAAATTCTTTTTCATCTTCTTCAAATACTTCTCTTCTTCTTCCTCTTCTTCTTCTTCCTCTTCTTTTACTTCAAATTCTTCTTCAAATTCTTTCTCTTCATCAAATCCTTCTTCATCAAATTCTTATTCTTCTTCTTCAAATTCTTCTTCTTCAAATTCTTCAAATTCTTCTTCAAATTCTTCAAAATTTCTTCAACTTATTCTTCAAATTATTTTTCTTCAAATTCTTCTTTTTCAAAGTCTCCTTCATCAAATTCTTTTTCATCTTCTTCAAATTCTTCTTCTTCTTCCTCTTCTTCTTCTTCAGATTCTTCTTCAAATTCTTCTTCCTCAAATTCTCCTTTTTCAAATTCTTCAAAATCTTCTTCAAATTCTTCTTCTTCCAATACTCCTTACTCTTCAAATTATTCTTCAAATTCTTCCTTTACTTTTTCAAATTCTTCTTCTTCAAATTCTTCTTATTATTATTCTTTAAATATTTCTTCTACTATGTACCGTTTCAACTGGGTCCTGGATAATCACAACCATCCACAATTTTCTCTCTTTTGGAAGATTTATCTTTTTCGCATCTCTCCTTATTCCTGTTCTTTCAACCATTTTCACAAATTAGTTAAGTATATTATTCCTTGTTTCCATGTTTATAGACGCCAGGCAAAAATAGCAGCTGCGATCTAAAAGGAGACTCTTGTTAACTGGGACAAAGAATGGCTTGTTTATTTTAAAGTTTCTAAAACTAAACTGCTCTCTATTAATCGTCTGAGAGAACCACCTCTGCCTTCCATCATCATGGCTGATGCTGACCTCCAGGAGATCGACTCGCTGCGCCTTCTTGGACTAACCGTCTCGGTTGACATGAAGTGGAAAATATGTTGAATCCATTGCTAGGTCAGTTGCCATGAAGTTTGGTTCACTGTGTCGGTCAAGATGGTTTTTATTTCCAGAATCTATCTTACATGTCTATAAGTCTACCATTCGTCCATGCTTAGAATATGGCGCTGTACTCCTGGTATTTATCTAGACCACCTTACTAAAATCCAAAAGAAGAATCGAAAAGAGTATTGACCCCGATCTGGCGTCTTCTTTGTGTCAAGCTGCAAGGTTGCCTCCCTTTGCCTTTTCTATAAACACTTTCATGGTAATTGTTCGGATGAACTCTTCGTTATGGTGGCCAGACTCTTCGAATTTAAGCGCAGTACTAGACTGGCAATGAGGTCTCACCAATTTATAGTTGAGCTGGCTAGATGCAACCGTAAATTCTTTTTGTCGTACTTCTCACCTGTGCAACTCACTTAAAGCTGCATGATTTCCAGCCAAATTTAATCGGCAAAAATTTAAATGCAATGTCAATCGTTATCTACTCTCCTCCTGATTACTCTTTCTCTGTTCTAGCTCCATAGCTATGTTCCTGCTTCTAACTCTTCTACACACAGGACCCCCACCCCTTTGCGACTCGGTGGTTTTAATGTCTTGCTTGGAGCGGACCTGATATACATATACATATATATATATATATATATATATATATATATATATATATATGTGTGTGTGTGTGTGCGTGTCTGTGTGTGTGTGTGTCTGTGTGTGTGTGTGTGTGTGTATAGATAGTGTAAACGATGGAAAGACCATTGCAGAAACAATAAGCTGCATCGGCGCTGACCATATTTGAGATCAAATCAAGCGATGACATTTTTAGAATTCAAAGAAGCGGCATCATATACGTATATTTTGTGCCATATACGTATTTTTTTTTATTTTTTTTTATCTAAACTCTTTCTAATATTTTTTCCGTTCACATTTTCTGTCACTGGCAAATTTAATTAAACAACCATTATTTACCCATCCTTGATATATATATATATATATATATATATATATATATATATTTGTGTATTTAGGCAGCAATACTTCTTTCATGCACATTTCATTGAATACGACAGACAAGTTGCTTTTATTTAGTTTTTATACAATTTCTCAGGCGACATAATTTTTTTTCTTTTCGAATGTTAAATTATATAAAAACTGTCCGAATATTCTTTTTATCCGAGCGCTTTCGGCTATACATTTAGCCATTTTCAAGGATTAAATATTTTAACTGTTAAATAAGAAATGGTTTGTTGTATGTATGTTTTATAAAATGATTTCATTTTTCAAAACACGGTGAAGATGTGTGTCTTCAAAAGTCGCCTGATACACGGGTATATAAGGTATATATATAACAAAACAATCTATAAGAATATTTTTTGGAAGTTACTTAAATCCTGTCTATCTTATAGCAACGGATAGCATATACATTGGCCAAGAAATGGGGGATAAGTTTAATACTAAAGAATAATACAAAATGAACCCCCACTTTCTATCATCCTTTTATCTGATTACCTATAAGGATGTTTTGGAATTTCATCTATGAATCTATCATGACCAAGAAATGGGGGATGAGTTTGATACTAAAGAACAATACAAAACTAATCCCCCACATTTTATCAATGCTTCCTTTGATTTTAAAGATTTTTAGTTACCGTCTATACTCGCGTATCATGCGACCTTTGAAGATCTAATTTTGAAGCTAATTTGACTACAGTAAATGGATATATAATTTAACGAGCACCAGCAGTACATATGCTAATTTTAAATCTAATGTATGATGCGACCCTCTTAAAATTAGGTCTTCGAAAGTCGTATGATACGCGAGTATATGCAATAGAAGTTTATCAGGCCATATTTTTTTTCTTTTACCAGTACGAATTTTTTATCATTTTCAACTTAAGGCAATAAAAGCCAATAATATGCTAAGGGGTTTCTGAGGGAACGAAAGAAATAGTACAATAAGATAACAGGGTTCAAGGAGACATGGCATTTAAATTTTTGAAGATCGTTGTTAAAACCCAACTTTCAATAATTGGTGAAGACATATAATGTCAAATTTTCTATAGATATCTATTTTAAGAAATTTTTATGTTTATACATTCTTTTCATAGATACAAATAATTAAGTAAATGCTCTGTTTATAATAAACAGTATTAAACAAGATTTACCGGCCTGAATGTCCGAGATATTTTCACAGAAAATATTCGTCCTCCGACAGGATTCGAACTTGTATCCTATACGGAACCGTCATTTAGCTTTACCGATTTGGCCACGAAGGAGCGTTCGCTTAGCAAGGTCGAATTTACTGTATTTAAAATTCAATCTTCCATGAATCTCTCACGTATATTCATATCTGTTCATGGCGTATCCAAATGTAAACAAATGACGTCACATATTATGAAATGCACAAGGCCCGACAATTATTTTAAGACATTTTTTTATGTTTATACATTCCTTTTATAGATACAAATATTTAAGTAAATGCTCTGTTTATAATAAACAGTATTAAACAACATTTACCGGCCTGAATGTCCGAGATATTTCCGAACTCACTACTCAACATTAATGGTCAACCATTGATCACCGTTATCCCCACGCAAGCACACTCGAAAATCTCTTTCTATCAGTAGTAATATGCAAGAAAATTTACGGCCATATCACGTTGAAACACCGGTTCTCGTACGATCACCGCTTATGCAGCGCCTAGATGGATGACCACCAGGGGCTGCAAGCTTGGATGCGCGTAATCGATAACGGCAAGGAATTGGAAATATTGAACCATGTTCGAATTTCAGTAAGGTTCTTTATATTCCTTTTCGCGTAAATCGATTACGATCGCGAAACCTGCGACTCATCAGGGTGATAGGGAGACCTCATCCACTGCAGCCGCAGAAGAAGTAATGTTTTTTTTTTGGGGGGGGTAAGATAACTTGACAGAGCCCAACCCTATCCAATCCGGTTTTAATTGAGAGTTTCCTTCTCCTTGACTGGTTGCCACTCAAAGATATAAAACCAGTTTATCCCGATATTTATCCATACACGGGGTGGGGGAAAATAAGGATTCGTCCCTTTTCCAAAGATATTAGCACGTATATGAATGTAAAGGATCTGACCCGAAATCGAACTCGGTTCTCCGATACCACAAACCGAGTTTCATTGTTCCTTTGTTATTCTTGTTGACTTGCTTTGTCAGCGTTTTCCATATTGATGAGCATAGAGCGCGTTTCAATCACTTTTTAGACACGTAGATATACTGATACAAATCCTACTAATTAACCAATATTTGGGGTGAGAAGAGGTGAATTCCTGTCTTTCCCAAAGGTATTTACGCTATCCATTACTCCAGCGTTTCTCCTTTCAATCCACATTGCCTCCATTTCTCATAAATAGATGAGCCTAATTATGCAAAATGATCATACTGATCATTTCATTAATGAGCCTACGGATCCAAAAATGAGCCTACTGATCAAATATGAACCTACTGATCA
Source organism: Acanthosepion pharaonis (assembly GCA_903632075.3). NCBI lineage: Eukaryota > Metazoa > Mollusca > Cephalopoda > Sepiida > Sepiidae > Acanthosepion > Acanthosepion pharaonis. The sequence goes on from CAHIKZ030005106.1 coordinate 3,846,896, forward strand.
TAAATCAGCACACTGATCCAAAAATGAGCCTACTGATCAAATATGAACCTACTGATCATAAATAGGCACACTGATCCAAAAATGAGCCTACTGATCTAAAATGAGCCTTGTGATGCAAAATGAGTCTACTGATCATAAAAGAGTCTACTGGTCATAAATGAGCACACTGATAAAAATGAGCCTACTGATCATAAATGATTCTACTGATCCAAAATAAGCTTGCTAATAATAAATGAGACTACTGATAGAAAATGAACCTACTCATCATAAATGAGACTAATGATCATAAATGAGTCTACTAATCCAAAATGAGCACATGATCAAAAATGAGCCTACTGATAGAAAATGAGCCTACTGATCACAAATGAGCCTACTGGTCCAAAATAAGCACATTGATAAAAAATGAGACTACTGATCATAAATGAGTCTACTGATCCAAAAATAGCACACTGAGCAAAAATGAGCCTACTGATTATAAATGAGCCTACTGATCCAAAATGTGCACACTGATAAAAAAAAGGTGCCTGCTGATCACAAATGAGTCTACTGATCCAAAATTAACTTGTGAAACATAAATGAGACTACTGATGTAAAATGAGCCCTCTGTTAAAAAAAAATGAGCCTACTGATTCAAAATTAGCACACTGATCAAAAATGAACCTACTGGTCATAAATCAGCACACTGATCATAAATAAGTCTACTGACCCAAAATGAGCACACTTATAATAAATGAGCCTACTGATCATAAATATGTCAACTGACCCAAAATGAGCACACTGATAAAAAAAATGATCTCACTGTTTCAGAAATGAGCCTACTGACCCAAAATGAGCACATTGATAAAAAATGAGCCTATTGATCATCAATGTGCAGACTGATCCAAAATGAGCCTACTTGATCAAAATGAGCACACTGATACAAATTGAGCCTACCTATTGAAACTCAGCCTACTGGTCCATAAAGAGCATACACATCCGAAGAGCCAAAACATATAGTAAAGATAATTCCCCATTGAAAAATTTAGACAAATGTAATTAACGAATATTGATTGCCTGAGTTTATACTTACACACATATATTCTTCCATACTTCCTTTTCCAATATGGTGACGTTCTTCATGACATGTTCCTGTCCACGCCTCAACATTTTTGTCACATTTCTCTCGATCTTCCGCTCAGAAAGAGGTATCTGAGTATGTAAATAATCGATCAGCTCACTTTGCAGTAAGTGCCAGGCACCACATGTCTACTTTCACTTTCGCTTTTGATGTCATTGTTTTTAAATTATTGATTACTTCTTGGAGGTTCATATCACTTGAGACAATCACATTTACCGAAATAAATTTATTTAATCCATTAATATTACATAAGACCATCTGTAAATTTGATTATTACACATTTAAGGAAAACAACTGCAGACACGAACACACACACACACACACACACATATATGCATATAGATAGATAGATATGTGTGTGTATGTGTATGTGTGTGTGTGAGTGTGTAGGCAGAGGGAGCTGAAACATAAACTTTGGCGAGTCTTTGTTTTATACTGGGCAACTTAAGTTTTTTTCTTTCCCCTCCCCCTTGTTATATTCCAAAGGAGTTTTGTTTCCTATCAGTAGTTTTTCTTGGTAACGGAGATTTTTCTTAAAACAAAAAGATACCGTAAGATTTCTATTTTAAATCGAGACGATACGTTTTTATCCGACTTTATGATTAAGAAAACTGTTTCATGTTTTAAGAATTTTAATCCAAGTCCATCCCAGTAAGAGAAAATATTAAATCTAGTCCACAAAAAGAGCACAATGTATTTAATATTACAGAGGAAATAATTAATACTAAAAAAAAATCCCATATCATCTCATATCAGGAATAAGCTTATATCGACAGAGGAAAATTCGTCTATGTTATCAACACCAGGATAGACTGACTTAGTGTCGGAAATAGAAATTTAACTGGGTGAAAAAAATAACCCAGTCGAAAAATAATACAGAATTTATCCATTTCAATATTTCACTCAGACGAAAGGGAAGTGGACATATATATATATATATATATATATATATATATATATATATATATATATGTGTGTGTGTGTGTGTGTGTGTGTGTGTGTGTGTGTGTGTGTGTGTGTGTGCGTGTGTATTTTCGAGAAACCAAAATAGTTTGAAGTAAATAGGTACTGTGACGCAAAAAAGTGAAACAGGCTCAAAAATACATAGACGTAAATTAAGTGTTCTAACTAACAACACGCAACTCATTTCTCTAGAGTTCTCATCTTTGTAACACCGTATATAGAAATGGATCCAGATCGGCTAGGTATATGAAAACTTTATAAAAGCACACATTTTGTGTCGTATTTGTGATGAAAATGCGTAAAGCCTTTTATGGCGTTTTGTGGATCACTCTAATTTTAGTTCACTTGAACATATTTCCTTGATTTTCTTTATTTTTATTCAAACTTTTATCTCTAATATAATACGTATTCATTAATTTTGTGAAACAATATTTAAATTTTGCACATAGAAATTTCAATTATATGAAATTGAATTGCATAAATGTATTTTACTGACGAACATGTAAGAATTTGTGTAAAATTAATGTAACAATGTAAAATGACAATGCGATAGTTAATTTATATATTAATATCTTAGATACACGTAATGAGTATATAGCAACTGTATACAGACTTACCTGCTAACACACACACACACACACACACACACACACATATATATATATATATATATATATATATATATATATATATCGAGAGAGTTCCATGAAAATAAGTGGATACAACGTTTAAAAACGCACTATCCAGACGGACTTAATCACAAATATAAAAATATAGATAGTATTAATATATAACCCCACCAATCAGGACCTACCAACATTTCACAACCACATAAGACAGACATGCTTACGGAGGTGTTGAGGCCTCACACTTATACACACACCCACACGAATATACACACTTACCCACATCATACTCACTCACTCCCTAATGAGCCAAATGATGACACACACCAATAGTAATATACACGCTTACACACATGATACTCACTCACTCCCTAAGAATTAAATAACACATACACTTAA
>CAHIKZ030005106.1:3855000-3865000 GCA_903632075.3 Acanthosepion pharaonis
AATATTACATTATTCAGACTAATGTCCTCATCTTCGCCGCCCTATTTATCCCAACGTCTCGGCCGTTGTACGCTCCGGCCTTCTTCAGGTGGTTGGTATGTCGAACTTAACCCTTTATTTCGCTCACTGGAGTAGACTGTTCTATTTCCACGCCCCACGTTTAATAGATGTCAGTTATCAGTTATCGCCTGTTAATTTCTCTCTGAAAGTTCTCCACTGCCTTAACCGGGTATTGAACTTACACTCGTTGGGTCCTGTCACTGGATCTAACCAACGCCCTTATCCACTGTCCCATGTCTCCTTGAGCACAAATAATATAAATTAACTGATTTAAAATATGTTTTTCGCTACACAGTAATAACCATGTTTCAAAAATCGAAGCTAAAAACTTTAAATTTTATTATATAATCAAATTAAAAGCATTAGTTCCGTTTCATCTTCAAGCGAATATTGGAATAACTTATTTTTAAATTTACTAAGTTTTAAACGCACATTCATAATTTACTGTTTCCAAGGATACAGAGAAATCCAATCATCAATGCTATTAATTTAGTTATTTAATTAAATATAAATTTTTTAGCTTCCATTTTTGAAAAATGGGTATTACTCTGTAGCGGAAAAACATATTTTAAAGGATTAATACTGTGAACGTTGGAATTTATATATTACTTTCTTTCTCATTGCATCGGATATATATATATATATATATATATATATATATATATATATATATATATCCAGGCAAATTCTCTTTTAGTCATATCTGACTGTATAAATTGCAAATATTATATATGATTATTTTTATCATAATCCTTTCATATTCACGAATATTTTCGTATATTACAATCAAATGATGCAATAAATGCACTGTAACCGTGAAAATCACTTTTATTTTCTCAACTACTTTCCATATCTTCCTGTTATATAACCCTAACCCTAACCGCGCATATAATATATAAATAATTATACATATATATATTTGTTTATATTTATATACTTTTTCACACACACACACACACACACACACACATATATATATATATATATATATATATATATATATATATATATATATATATATATATATATATATTTAAATAAGTTTTTCGTGGTACAGAATTTAATAATAGATAGGAAAAAGATAATAAGAAGGCATTTTTAAAAGCAAAAGCCAAAATAAAACTACCGGTTTCACCCCAGGACTTATCAAGTTATTTATTCTGGGAATTTAAAAGCGTGTAAATTAATTTTAATTAACGAATGTAATTAAATGGGGAGAGAGAAAAAAAATTATGAATTTCAAGAAACTAGAGTCCAATAATATTCAGACCCAGCAAGCATCCCCTCTGTTTACAAAGGGAAGGCTCACGAGATCTGATATACAAGGACTCCAGGACCTTGAGGTGAAATGTGGAGTTGAACCTCGATGAAATAATAAATCGGTCACCACTAAAATTTTCTACACATCCCCTTCTATTTGTTAAATGTTCAGCAATAGCAAAACCAGAACTGTTAGTCAATTGGCTATTCCCAGAGGACGGATTCAAAATCCTGGAGGGTAAATGCTGTTTTATTCTCGAATCCAAACGCTGGGACGTCCTACCTATGTCGTCATGTCCACAACTACACTTGTATTGGTAAATCACTGAATTAATATGATGGGGAGGTAGGACATCCTTACGAATGGAAGAGAAAGCAGGACGGGTAACAAATATTACCCTAACATTTGCCGAAAAATAACAACTATTGATTAAACATGAAATACGTTTCGATAAACTCTCACGCAAATAAGCTAGGCATTTATCAACTAATTGCGGCTTCACTCTATGAAATTTACTGATGACATCTTGAATAACGGAGTCGAAAACATCCAACGGATATCCATTTTTTGATAGTATCATTCTAACAAAGTCAATTTCCCCGCAGAGAAAACCCTCAGAACATAACTTAAGTGCATTGTGAATTAAGGACTTAATTAAATTAATCTTACGTTGTCTGGGACAAAAAGAGTCCCAACGCGTGTAAAGTCCCGAAAAAGTGGCCTTCCTAAATACAGAAGTCTCAAACTTGTCAGCAATCTTATGGACAAAAACATCCAAAAAGGAAAGACAAGAATTAGACTGCTTCTCTACGGTGAACTTAAGAGCAAAATGGACAGAGTTTAATTTGGTGAGAAATTTGTCGGCTTCAGCCTCATTATTAAAGACGCAGAAGGTATCATCCACATAACGATGATACATAAGAGGACAACCAATACAAGTAAATAAGATATATATATATATATATACAATGGGTAGCAAAAGTATTTAACACATTGGTTTTTCTTACATATCTCAAAAAATAACAGATCAATTTTAACGAAACTTATAGGAAATATTTAAACGAACATTGTCGATCAAAACATAGAAGGAAAATTTAAAACCACTGTTTTGAGAAACATTTATTAACAATAAATAAAATAACCCATATGCAAAAGTATTTAACACACTTTACTAATATTTAGTACAGTAGCCTCTGTTCTGCTTCACAGCTTCCAGTCGTTTCTCGTAGTCTTCAACTAGTTTCTTGCAGGTACTTGTTGGTATTTTGACCCATTCTTCTTCACAAATTTTCTTCAATTTGTTTAAACTCGATGGATTTCTTTTATGAACTCGTAACTTCAATAGTTTCCAAAAAATTTTCACAATTTTCGATTGGATTTAAATCTGGTGACTGGCTTGGCCATTCCAGGAAATTAATGTCATTATTATTAAACCAATTCTTAGTTGTTTTAGCAGTATGCTTCGGGTCATTGTCTTGCTGAAATACAAAATCACGACCATGTCCCAAAGATGTGGCACTGTTCAAGAGTTGAGTTGACAAAATTTGAGTACATTTTGCAGCATTCATTGTTCCTTCGATGATTTTCATTTTTCCTACTCCATTTGAGGAAAAACAACCCCACATCATAATATTTCCACCCCCATGTTTGACTGTAGGGATGGTATTTGCTGGCTCGTATTCCTCCATACATGAGTGCGCATGTTTCGTCCGTAAACCTCAATTTTCGTTTCGTCTGACCAAATTACTTTCTCCCAGAAATCATTAGATTCAATTTCATATTTCCTTACAAAATTCAAACGGGCATGTACATGTCGGCGTTTCAGTAATGGAGTCTTTCTCGGTGATCTTGAAGTGAGACCTACACGATTCAGTCATCTTTTAATTGTATCTTTACTAACTTCAATTCCGGCATTTTTCAAATCATTCTGAATTTCTCGACGAGTTGAAAATGGATTTTTCTTCACAGTACGGGAAATGTATCGCTCATTAGCCTCATTTAAGATACGGGGACGACCACTCCTTTGAATGTTTTCAATAGTATCGAATTTTTTCCATTTTCGAACAACAGCACCAACTGTACTTACAAGCAAATTCAAATCTTGAGCGATTTTTCTATATCCCTTACCATCTTTGTGATTCTTTATGATCTTCTTGTGCATGTCGTTCGACAATTCTTTTGTTTTCACCATTTTTTGCAGTAGTGGCAACAGAATAGTTGCAGTGTCTCAGAGCTGTTATCTAATAGCCAGTTGAGAGTCGTGCAGTGCCATGTTGTCATTGATCGACATATCACATCATATCAAAATAGGCAGGAATCATGACGACACGTCTCTTCTAGCATAATATTTGCATTGGTGTTAAATACTTTTGCATATGGGTTATTCTATTTATTGTTAATAAATGTTTCTCAAAACAATTCCTTCTATGTTTTGATCGACAGTGTTCGTTTAAATATTTCATAAATATAAATTGATCGGTTATTTTTTGAGATATGTAAGAAAAAAACAATGTGTTAAATACTTTTGATACCCACTGTATATATATATATATATATATATATATATATATATATATATATATATATATGGATGGGTCTTTATCAATTTTCCCCAAGAAAGTCGATAATGTCGCTAAGACGTAAGGGTCTACAGTGAAAGAGAATGAGCAAATATTTGAAGGAACCGGAAAGACAATTCTAAATTTGAAACAATGGATAAACCTCGACTCTTGTTCCAATGCCTACGGATCTGTGAAGTGGGATAGAGGCGAGCCTATCAATACGTAGCCAAATTAACTAAATATTTTCTCTCTTTTTTTTTCACACCTGCCATAAAGTCTTCGACTCTAACGCCGAAGGATGAAACGACAGGCTGTTCTCGTTACTTTAAAGGGCAATCACAAGATTAGTTGATTCCAGCCATCTTAAATGTCGCAAAGCCGTTCGTGCTTAAAATCAGGAAAGAGCTTCATGCCTCTAGCAAGAATGTAACTTCAGTGCCAAAATGGGAGAAAAAAAAATGGCAGTTCTCGACTATGTTAGATTGTCAGGAATGACGAGATCATCCAGCAAATCCAAGGTATAATCGAAGGGAACCTCGAAAAATCAATGAGAGCCATTGCCAGTCAGCTCTCTGTGTCGGAGTCAAAGACCGGAACTGTGGCACATGAAAACGTCAAATATAAATGCAACATTATGAGTAGTTCATGTCTTGTATCTTGAAGAGCCGTGAAAATACACGATCATGTTACCCTGAACTTTTGTACCCGGTCAACCTCTCTTAATTTACACACTATGGACTAATATTCCTGTAGTATCGTTGAGAAAGAGAGAACAACAAGGTAACGGCACGCTAGAAGCTGCTATCATGATCAACACGAATAAAGGACACCAAATCAACGCATGTTTTTGTGTTAGAAGGCGCGCGATTGACAGCAGTTACATTGAATAGACACATTTTGTGTACGTATGTAAGAACGTGTGTAATGTATTCTAAAAATTATACTATTTTTTCTGTTACATAATAAGGTTACTTTAAATTAATTATTGTTTGTAAACAAACGACGCGCCATGTAAATAAGAACAGGTCATCAACTTCGCACATTACGCATTTCTTTCGTGCTTGTGTAAATCCAATAAGTGTATACCTGTGTTTATAATAGTTTTCTAAATGTAGCTGAGATTTGGCACAAGGCTAAAATTATGGATCACTCTATGTGGATCGAACTCAATTTTAAATATTTAAGTAAATGCCCTGTTTATAGCAAACAGTATTAACAATATTTACCGGCCTGGATATCCGAGAAATCTTCATAGAAAATACGCGTCGTCCAACAGGAATTGAACCTGTGTCCTATACGGAACCGTCATATAGCCTGACGTGCTTTTACCGATTGAGCCACAGAGAAGCGTTTCGGTTAGCAAGGTCGATTTTACTGTTTTTTAAAACTACAATTTGTTTACATTTGGATACGCATCGAGCAGATATGAATGTATGATGGAAATCATGAAGATTGTAGTTTAAAAGCAGTAAAATCTAACCTCTGTGGCTCAATCGGTAAAAGCACGTCAGGCTATATGTATAGTATACTGGTTCGTTTCCTGTCGGAGGACGCATATTTTCCATGAAAATTTCTCGGACATTCAGGCCGGTAAATGTTGTTAATACAGTTTATTATAAACAGAGTATCACTTAAATATTTGTATCTATAAAAAGAAAGTATATACATAAAATGTAAATATATATATATATATATATATATATATATATATATATATATATATATATATATATATATATAGTAAAAAACTCAAAGTGTTGGTACAGCTAACACAGAGACAGCAAAACAGAAATGTGAAAATCTACTCATACAGGTAGCCTTCCACTTTCTTTTACCAATACACACTTTTCCCGATATGTCAGATTAACATTTCCACTTTTTCCATGACTGTCCAACTCATGAGTTGCATTCCAAATATGTATATATTTTCACTCATATTAGTACATATACATTTACATGGATTATTTTTATAGAAAGGTTTTACAAATTCCCTAGCAATAGAAAATGCTGATGGATTTTTAAACTTGAATACATATACAGTAATATGTTTTAATTCATAACTAACTATTAAATATTAGTGGTTCTGGTTGAGGAATCGGAGAGCCGAGTTCGATTTCCAATCGAATCCATTCACTTACGTGCTAATACCCATGGGAAGGTATGAATCCTCCCCTTCTCCCCGCCCCCCAGATATTGGTAAACAATAGGACAGACCTAGTTCTACAGCCTTGGATGGCAACTGGTCTACCACAGAAAAAATGGCAAACTTCTGCGTGGAATAAATCTGCCTCGTCAGTCATGTATTGAAAGATACATGATCGCCTAAACGGATATCACGCATGGCACATAAATGACTGAATTACAACACCCTGGCATTCTACTGATCTATTTCTTTATTGTAGTATGCTTTAGGTTATTTTTTTAATAATTAGTTATGAATTAAAACAAATTACTGGTCATTTCTGTTGCTAGGGCCTTCCTCTATATCTGTCTATATTTCTGAGATGAGCTATTGTAACTATTTGCACTATTTATATTGTTCAGACTGTTATCCTCATCTTTATTGCCATATTCCTGACGTTTAGGCCGCTGTACGCTCCACCCCTCCTCTATATCTGTCTATATTTCTGAGATGAGGTATTGTAACTATTTACACTATTTGTATTGTTCAAACTGTTTTCCTCATCTTTAGTGCCATATTCACGACGTTTAAGCCGTTGTCCGCTCCGATCATCTTCAGGATCTTTCTATATTTCTGAGATGAGGTATTATAACTATTTACACTATTTATACTGTTCGAACTATTGTCCTCATCTTTATTGTCATATTCAAAACGTTTCGGCCGATCTTCTTCAGATGATATACATGGCCCAGTGGATAAAAACGTTGGTTGAGTCATCCAAAAATGACTTGACCCAAAGAGTTGTGAGTTCAATGCCTGGCCACAGCAGAGGGAACAAAATATTGGTGAGTTGAGTTACTAAAGGGAATAAACTGATACTAAGATATTCAAAAAAGGTATGGCAAGTGGAATTAGAACAAAGTACCACCGCGGACTAAATAAAGGGTTCAGTCCGAAATTCTTTTCCATATTAGTGCATATACATCGACATGGATTTTTATTATGGCAGTTTTTTTACAAATATTTTTTTTAATTCATAATTTATTATTAAATAAATAAATTGCAGCATACTCCAATAAATAAATAAAAAGGTCAATCGAACGTCTGGGTATTGGAATCAAATAATCAAAATTACAATACAAACTCAAGGTGTTTAAATCGATTTTATTTCTGACGAATATTAGTCAAAGAGAAACTAAGAGACCTCCCCCCCCCACTACGGACACACGCATACACACACGCACACGAACACACACTGAAATTCGATCCTGGGTGGTAATTGAGAGCCTGGGTACTAGAATTTTTAATTTTTTTCGAAATTCTTGTTTGTAAACATTCTTTATCACTGGAAACACACACATACACACACAAACACACACACACACACACTGACACGTGTATATATATATATATATATATATATATATATATATATATATATAATGATACATACATATATATGTATATACATACATATATATATATATATATATATATGTATATACACAGATATATATATATATATATATGTATCGATATACGTAAAGTAAAAGCATGATAAAAAATATTTTGTCTCGACCTGATTTTTAAAAATATATCATTTTATCTATATATATATATATATATATATATATATATATATATACACACACATACACACACATATATATATATATATATATATATATATATATATATATATATATATATATATATATATATATATATATATATATATATATATATATATATATATATAGTTAAGTTACGAAGAAGTTGGTAAACCGAATGGGTAATTCCAAGGAGGATGAAATCCTGAGAGCTCAGTGTGAATACAGAGCTAATATTTAATGAAAAACAGACCACTTTAAGGTACCATTACAATAATTTATTTCACCAAAATCCTTTTTAAAGGACTCCGGATCATCAGGTAACAATTCCAACAACGATATATATATATATATATATATATATATATATATATATATATATATATATATATATATAATATGTTTTTTTTGCTTGACTGAGCGTTCCTATTTGCGTAGATATATCTGCCCGGGATCACGTGCACAAATAATGATTCGAAGCAGTTCGCACCTCTACCGCAAAATACCTACTGAACATGCAGCAAACTAAGCAAGCTTCAAATCTTGTATCTAAAGTCTTTCTTCGTTGATCAATGACGAGTGCGTTCGTCTCTAAAAAAAAAAAATAGAAAGAATAAAAGTCAAAGATGTCGGCTTCGTTACAAACAACTTGTTCAGGATGCGGCAATGAGTTAAAACAGGTGTAGTAAGAGGACGATTTGAGAAGAAGATGAAGGCACCAAACACGAAAAATAAAAGTATCAATAAAAAAAAGCTTTGCTTAGTAATGGAATACAGTGCGTAGGTTTGTAATTTTTGCTTGCTAGAAAGCGATACTAAAGAAAGAATACAAAAATTTTCAAAAGTAAATGTAAAACAAACGCAAACAAAATGGCGAGATAGTGAAAGAAAAAAAATGATTTGTTTTGTGCAGAACAGGCCGACGCGATTGACTTTGCTTTGTAGCATCACATTCATTTTGGTTTGTGAATAAGGAACTATTTAGTGTAAGGGAAACAAACAAAAATATAAATAAAATCAGCTCAGCGAGAATGAAGAAGACCGAAAAAGAGAAAGCGAGAACGAAAGTACGTAGCGCGAGATTTGGCGGTATTGTGTTGCGCATGCGTGTTCGTCGGATTTTATGTTAGCTATGTGTCCTACTAAAATCTTGGAAGCGGTTGACTGGGAGAGAAAGAGAAAGAAACGAATACATTTTAAAAAAGAGAGAGAGATTCAAAGAGAAGAGAAAAAATTAATACCGCATCAAAATAGGCAAATAGAATTTTTGTATATTTTACAAAGGATTTGATTTTGTCTATATATATATATATATATATATATATATATATATATATATATTATAACCTCCTCCCCTATATATATATATATATATATATATATATATATATATATATGTGTGTGTGTGTGTGTGTGTGTGTGTGTGTGTGTGTGTGTGTGTGTGTGTGTGGTGTGTGTGTATAAAATGCAAAACTCTTCGGTGAAGGAATCGAGTTCTCGCAGTTGTTGTGTGTTTATTTAAAAATAAATACGCTTAAATTACATTCATCCCTGCCGTGCGCCAACGGCTTAGGGGTAGAATCTCCGACTGATACCAAATCTTGAGTGGTTTCGATTCTAGCTAGAGGTCACCGAAGGCCTATATATATATATATATATATATATGCGTGTATGTACGTCTTTATAACTGTGAATGCGCAAAAGAAAATATTTATATTTATATATCTCAGAGTCTAGGGATAATCTCTCAGATTTATATTCTTTGCGACTATCTTCTTTGAACTTCAGATAATCAATCTATTAACAATAATGTATCCATATAGGTAGGAAGTGCGTATCGAATTGCCGTTATAGACCCGGGAAGTAAAGTTGGCATGTCGACTTCAAATTTCAGCATTAAGTGTTTTTTTTATTTCTCAGCTAAGCGTTAAAATCAGAACAGATTGGGCTTTTCAAGATTTGGCTGCAAGCCAGTTTAGGACAAGAGTTAATCCAACAAATTTTTGGTTTGGACAGCAAATCCTCTCAGTTCATTGTTGGTCAGGTTTGTGGATCTCTATTCTACACACACACACACATATATATATATATATATATATATATATATATATATATATATATATATATATATATATATATATATATATATATATCGGGTCAGGTCCCTAAGCCTTCTTTGTGCAAACAACGTGAGTGTTTGCTGGGACTCCTTGTCATCTGCCTCTAGTTCCTTCTTGCATATATACAAAATATATATATATATATATATATATATATATATTTATATTTTCCACCTATTCTTATTGTACATTTCTCTGCATTAATTTTGAATCTCCCGTGGAAGCCTGAAGAGCGGGAGCGAAACCGGTTGCTTCCACCCCCTTGT
>CAHIKZ030005106.1:3867500-3880000 GCA_903632075.3 Acanthosepion pharaonis
ATATATATATATATATATATATATATATATATATATATATGTTCATATTTCATTGTATACGACAAACAAGGTACTTTGATTTAGTATTTTATATAGTTTCTCATATGATCTACTAAATTTTTTTCAGATGATAAATTATATGAAAACTGTCAGGTTGTTCTTTTTATCCGAGCGCTTTCGGCTATACATTTAGCCATTTTCAAGGATGCTAAATAAGAAATAGTTTGTTGCATGTATGTATTTATATAATGTTTTAATTTTTCAAAATACGGTCAAGATATTGTGTCCATATTCATAGGTGATATTACTAAGTGTTGTTTTTTTTTGTTTTTATTAACAAGGCTTCAATTATTTTAGCCTTTTTTTTTGCATGTGAAGGGAAAGAAAAAATATTAGATCATATGAAAAATTGTATAAAAACTAAATCAAATTACTTGTCTGTCGTATTCAATGTAATGTGCAGGAAAGAAGGATTGCTACATAAATGCACACACACACAGACATATATATATAGAGAGAGAGAGAGAGAAAAAAAAATATATATATATATATATTGGATGAAGCAGAAAAATTGTACATATCGCGTAACAGAATAATTATGCATCCCACAAAATATTCAATATGCCAAAAACAAACACTAAACTAATTGAGTTTCTTTTTGCCAGGTTTTCTGATAAGACGTTTAGCTAGGGTCAAACTCTATCCGAATGAGAGGTGTGGAATTCATCGATAGGTAATTGGAAGTTGCTTCATCATTACGGGCCCACACGGTCAAATTAGTAACGAACGGCAGGTTTTGGCCATAGGTTTGGTTTCTCTGAGTGAAAAGAGGTATCGACGTTCCTATCCATTTCGGGAGGGATATTTTTCTTAAATGAGGATGTCAGTTGAAACACACGGGCCATTAGAATAAAGTTTACAGTAAAAGACATACACACACACACACGCATAAAACGTTTCATATCGAAAAAAACAAAAAAAAAAACACTAAACAATTTGGGTCTCAGTTTTCCAGGTTTTTAAATAAGACGTTTAGCCATCTTGACACCATTTATCGTAATAATCAATGAGAAACCATTGAGTTATTCAACTAAAAAAAGAGCAGGATATTTTTTTGGTGTGCCCAACTGAGCAATGGCGAGAAAAAAAGATCATTCAGGCATTCAGTAATGATACCAACATTCATACTCTGTCTTCCATCTTCAAAGTCCATTCAAGAACCAGCAAGAAGATATATATATATATATATATATATATATATATATATATATATATATATATATATATATATATATATGTAAACAAATGTAAATGGATATAAATCCGACAGAATGAAGAAAATTTGAAAAAAAAACAAAAAAAAATCCTTAAATGCAATTATGTTGTTTAAAATGAATGAAATGTCGACGTCTGACGTTTCGGTTTAATAAACCTTTTTCAAGACAATACTCATTAAAATACAATTCAGTTCAATTTGACAAAGACGATGGACATAAAAAACAAGTCTTATCCAAAACAGATCATTTTAAAAATTTTCAGTTATCTATTATGTTTCTCGAACTCTTCAAATATTGAATGTATAACTAATTCTAATTTCTATTTTCCCCTCTTTACACTATATTAATTTTATCTTATAATTTTCCCCCTATTCTGTCACCCATGAAATAAAAATAATCGTACGGAAAATAAGGATCTACGTACAATAAATCCTCTTTAAATTAAATGGTAGCAGAAGAATTATCGTTGAACTTTTGAAAGGTAAACTCCAACATTAATTAAGTACTTAAATGCAGCGCTCAATTTTGAGTTCTTCTGTAGTTTATTGATGTCGATTTCACCTTCCTCTCTCTAGGTATTGTCTAGATGATCAAACCAAGAGTCCTCCACCGGAGCTAACTTAAATGCTGCCTGATGTTTTACTTGACCAAAATATCTTGCCAAAGCCATGGTCACTGATAGAATCTTTGTGGTGTGGTGTAGTGAGACGAGCACACTCTACACACTTTCCTTCCAAGCACTGCTGTAAACAATGGAAGTGAGCTTGAACGTTATAACTTAATGCGTATGCGCGATAGTTTTCAAGGTTAATCCGTGTCAAGCGGCTTAACTCTGCGTACTTTTGTCCAGTTACCATAACAACAGTCTTCGTATCAGATGTCGTATATCGACACATTTTATTTCTGTACCGCAGCGTAAACAATTAAGAGGTTTTTAAATGATTTCTTTCTCATTGTTATAAACGTTGTATTTATTGAGTACACGTGTTTGAGAAAACGCTTTGTTTTTGCCTTAACAGTGAAATCTAGCCTTGAGATCTCGGGAAATGACTCACTAAATGCTTTTACAGTTTATTGATCAATTCGTATACATTTATCTGTAAAACATTCATCACGTACTCAATAAACAAATATATAAATAAATTCATTTCGTTCCTCACATATCAGAAGCAACCAATATATATCCACACTTGTTAACCTCATTTTCGACTGATATAGACAGAAGCTAGCGTGTTGATTGGTCAAAACAAATAACTGCTAAGAACTATGTTGGATGTTCTAGCTAAGGCATAATTACATTAAATACATGGAAATCTGAACGGTCGGATAGAAGATTATTTGAAGAGTTTCCAAGAGTAGCCATTCTCCAGAACAAAACGGAAGATTGTCAATCATGGCAACTGCTCCGATGAGCTGCTTTCGCTGGTTCCCAGACTTCATGAATTTAAGCGTTCATCTAGGCTGTCAACTTACTCTCACCCTTTCACTGTCGAAACTGTTAAATGTAGCTATCTCTTCTACTCCAAAGGATTCATGTCTCACACCTCTCGCCTGTGGAACTCCCTCCCATTTTCCTGTTTCCCTGATAGCTATAACCTCCAACCATTCAAATGTAATGTCAATCGACGTCTCCAGATGCCTTGATCTATCCCCTATCCTTCTCTTCATCCTTTCCTCTATCACCCCCATTTTCTCTCACTCCAATTCTCTGTAACCCCTTGCGTGCTCGGAGAACCCACGATAACCTCAGCCTTGTGCCACATGCATCCTTCGTGGGGGCATGGGGGGGCTGTTGAATATTAACAATCGAATAGATTGAACGCTGGGTCAACCGACACACCCTGACTAGTCGTGTAAGTCATTTCTGTTGTACTTACTGTTTAATCTTACTTATTATAAAACGCAGATGGTGTGTGTGTGTGTGTGTGTGTGTGTGTGTCTGTACGTTTATATATTGGATCGGATTTCCTACATTTTTCAACCGATTTCAACAAATCTTCACAGGACTACGTAAAATTACCATGCGGTGGTTCTGACAGCGCTAAAAATTGGAAAAAACACAATTGTTTTTCCAGGAAATCAATTTGAAAACACGATAAAACACGATTCTGTCGCCAGAATGAAAGGGGGACAACTCATCTTGAGTTATATTTATTATAAAACCCAGGTTGTATTTGTGTGTGTGTGTGTTCGTTTATATATGGGATCGGATTTCCTACATTTTTCAACCGATTTAAAAAAAAAACACTTTTTTTGGCAGGTAGTGTTTCTTATTCTCTTGCACACTTTTTTCTTTATTTTTACATTCAGAATGCTTTAAAAATTCCATTTATAAGACAATTGTTTATAAAAAAAATTCTATTCAATCGATAGACTCGTAACGATTGAAAACAATGCTTTTGTTTGAGTTTGGGTTTGACCAATTCGTGAAAAAAAAGAAAAAAAAAACTAATTAAGACATGCGTGTCCGTCAACCTTAAACAATAATCTTTGTCAATTTTATTTTTCAGTCTTTATGTTGGTCGATACTTGATCTATTCCTTACTGTCACATCCCCGAGCAACGCCGGGCTCTACTGCTAGTATATATATATATCTGTAACACTTGTTATGTTATTTCTTTAACCATTTACTTGCTCGAAACACATTCTTATTTTTATTGTGTAAAGCTATCGTTGTACAGATGTCGGTGAATGGATGTGTGATTTTGTGGTTTTCTTCGAATGGGGACGCAACTTTAGAGCAAGGTTGTAAGGGCCTATGCCTTTCCCCTCTCGGGTGAGTGATTATTATTTGTCGTCTGCTTTGTGTCACATGTGCACACAGAAAGCTCAGCTAGATCGACCACCTTTTTACATGTAGACACTGAAGTCAGAATATGCATGTTTGGCGTAGAAGTTTCATCTCCCAGATCGGCCTACACTTGCATCTGACTTCTCTGAAGCTCTGGTGCAATACTGAGTTCTAATTCTTGGAGAGGGTAGCTAGAGATCACTCCATTCTTTCCCAGAAAGTCATGGCAATTCACAGATAATAAATAAATACTATATATGGAGACCCATTATACGAATGGATATTTCATTAAACAAATTAAAAAAAAAGTTATTTAAGGAATTATTGCAACCTGTATTCTCACCTTGAAACAAGAAAAATTAAAACAGTGGCCGACTGCAGCTACAGTTTCATACGTTCGCATGCAATCAACAGTCGGTAGAGATAGGATCTTCGACTGACACCAAATCGGTAAGAATTTGATCCCGGCTTGAAGCTTCTGGATGTGTAGACACGCTGAAGAGCTGTGATACACCGAAACAGGCCTGTATGTGGATGAGCATATAACTAAAAAGTTCTTGTCTATTTGATCGAGCACTGTTAGGAAAAAAGTCATTCTAAAACAGTAATTTTCACCGCTATTAACGCCGGGCTTTTCATTGATGAATCGAGCACTGTTCGCTACTGGCGTTTGTTTATATCTGTATCCAATACATTAGGATTTCTATTAAATAATATAGACAAGTCTTCTGTATTTATTTTAAGGAAGTTCCTTTAATATTGTCTGAAAAGCTAAATAACATTATCATTGAAAGACGAGAGGAAATGACTATAACTTGTCTATATTATTTAATGAAACATGCATCAATTTGAAAAATTGCTACCTAAATACACACTACTATATACATATATATATATATATATATATATATATATATATATATATATATATATATAGTTTATGAAAATTAGGTAACCCGTATGGGTAAACCGAAGGAGGATAAAATCCAGAGAGCTCAATGTAAATCCAGAGCAAATAATTTAAATAAAAACAGACCATTTTTTTAAGGTTCCATGTAATAAATTATTTCACCACAGCCCTTTTAAAGAAATGTGGATCATCAGACTTTACTTTTTTGTTTCAACCTTTGGAAGTAAAGTCTGATGAGTTAGAGTGTCATTGATTGAAGTAAGTATTTTATTGGAATATATGTAGTCTAGATAAAGGTTGACTACATACATGATATTAAGATATTAAGATTGTAGAGGTCGAGGAAGCATCATCTCGATCGTCTCTTTCACAAGGCAGAAAAAGACGCAATGAGTTCTTTTTCAGGTGGTTAGCATCAGCCATACTTAAGGAGCTTTTGCAAAAAGATCACAGATCAGGGACTGAGGGAGATTGCAAGAAGATAAAAAATGGGTAACATATATAAGAGATACAAAGGATGGGAAATTTCGGAGAGTCAAGATCGTTCACGTCCTTCATGGACATTACACATATAAGAAAGATGTTGTCTTTGATAAATGTCGTTGAAAAAAAACAATGAATCGTAGTAGAGTTAAGAATTACATTCGAAAGATATTGTGGGTAAACAGACGAATCTGGTCTACGAAGACTGGAACGGAGTCATCGCCGTATTTGCTGTTAAGAGACACGTGACAAGACGGATCGCAGATCGTAATTGGGAAGACAATCGAAAAAAAAAGCGTGTCACAGCGTCACTGATCAACAGTCGCGCGCGCTTCTGGTACGATTCAATTGTCGCTCAAAGATATTTTTTTATTCAAATTCATCAAAAAGTTAAAAAAAATAAAACAAAACAACAAAAACAAAAAAAAAACAATAACATGAAAAAAGAATCCCCCACCCCTAACAAAAGTTTTCCTTTGTGTTTAAACGAAATCAAATTGTAATAAATCCTAGATATGGCGCTGATTTATCCTTCGTATGCTTTGTGATGCGGCAAGATGACGTAAGTGTGGGATACGGACCTCGTGTTGTAAACAGACAGCTGCGTCTGATTGCTTTTTTTGTTTCATTGAACAATAGTATATATATATATATATATATTAAAACCTCTTACAAGAATTGCGTAACAACTAACCTCCCCACCGGATGCTAGCAGTGACGGCGGCACCGAAGATACGTTGACTTTAGCGTCCCTGAATATTGAAAGAAACCGGGCGCTTCGACGTGATGTAGGGACAAACAAGCTTGTCTCGCTAGATCAATTATGGCAGAGTAGTGAGTTCAATACTCAGTGTGGGCGCTACAACTTCGGCTTTTTGTGACATACCGAAGCTAGGTTTCGAAACTCATTGGGGACACTTCGATGTGGTGTAATGCTTAGCAGTCTTGTTTCACTTGATCAGTTAGGCCTACAGTGTGTATGCAGATTAAAATCCCTTTTCACTCTCTATATTATCACAAGAACACGACAGTAAACGAATATTTATAATGTTTAAATAAAACGGATGTTTACTACATAATTCTACTAAATGCAAGACGATATATCCACTAGATATAACATTTTAATATATATATGGCCTGGTGCACCTTCTGTTTACCTCGGAGTTCTTGACAAAATCCAGAGATGGATATGTAATATAATTGGCCCTGATCTCGTCTACAGTCACTTTCTCACAGACGCGCCGTCGCCTCTCTCTGTCTTTTCTACAAATACTTTCATGGTAATTGCTCCGATGAGCTGCTTTCACTGGTTCCCAGACTCCATGAATTCAAGTGCCCTACGAGGCTGGCATCCCGCTCCCACCCTTACACTGTAGAAACTTTTAAATGTAGCCGTCTCTTCTACTCCAATAGTTTTATACCTCGCACCTCTCGACTGTGGAACACCCTTCCCAATTACTGTTTCCCTGAGAGCTATAATCTTCAACTATTCAAATGTAATGTCAATCGACACCTCCAGTTACCTTGATCTATCCACTATCCCTCTCCTCATCCTTTCTTCTATCACTCCTATCTGCTCTTGCTCCAAATCTTCTGCAACTCCCTGCATCCCAGTGGCTTTACGCCTTGCTCGGGGCGTAATGCTTATATATATATATATATATATATATATATATAGAGAGAGAGAGAGAGAGATAGATAGATAGATAGATAGATAGATAGATAGATAGATAGAAATATATATTACCCGAAATTGGTAAGGCACGTCAGGCTATATGACGGTTTCGTGTAGGATACAGGTTCGATTCCTGTCTGAGGACGAATATTTTCTATGAAAATTTCTCGGATCGTTAAATGTTTAATACTGTTTATTATAAACAGAGCATTTACTGAAAATATTTGTATTAGCAGATATGAATGTACGTGAGAGAATCATAAAAGATTGTAGTTTAAAGACAGTAAAATCGACTTTACTAATCGAACGCTCCTCTGTGGTCAAATTGGTTAAAGGCACGTCAGGCTATATGACGGTTCCGTATAGGATGTAGGTTCGTTTCCTGTCGGAGGAAGAATGAAAATCTCTCGGACATTCAGGCCGGTAAATGTAGTTTATTATAAACGGAACATTTATTTAAATATCTATATCTATAAAAAGAATGTATAAACATAGTAATGCCTTTATATATATATATATATATATATATATATATATATATATATATATATAAAACAGTAAGATTTACAATCCGGTGTTCTTACTAGTTATTTTTATTTAAAAAAAAAGTGCTCAATACAATTCTGCAGCCCCAAAATATTATAAATTTACTAATTTACAAATAACGTTACATCGTTACACAGGTATGGCACCTTGCATTTATTGGAAATATCCATAGAAATATGAGTTAATTTTTTCTTATTCAGTTTATTAAACAGGTTGTTAATTTTTTTTCTTTAAAACGGAAAATAACTGGGTTGAAAATAATTCACTAAGAATGTACTAAACGATCCTAAAGCAAGGAAAAAGAAAGAAAGGAAAAAGGAAGAAAGGAAAGATAATAACAAAAGGGGGAAAGAAAGGAAAAGACATGATATCAAAACAGGCCGCTGGGTGTGGACCAGATGTCGGTCAGAGCCTCTGACTGACCTTTTTTAATTTTTGTTGAAAGAATAGAATTGGAGATATCGGTCGCGAGCGCTGACCGACATTTTCGTAGAAGAATTCTTATCAAAATAACGAAAGGTAACTTTTAAATTAGAATAATAGAAATGAATTTTACTTTAGTCAGAGAGAAAGTGTCTTTGGGTTGGGGAAGTGACTGGTGAAAACGATATACGGAATTGACCTGTTAAGAATTGGACACCCACGTTAAGAAAGTAGAGATATTTCGACCTAGATAATTAAGATTCTCGGCTATCAGGAAAAACAAAGAGGTAAAAAGAAGAGCAATTGTTTTGGACCACGGAGGGCGCCAGGAAGGCGGAAAAGATCCTTTCTAAAAGTCAAGACTAATTAGCAGCGGGCTGTTTGACAAAGTCCAGGTGAGAGAGGGCAAGGATTGTCATTTTGCGTACGTGCAAAAAAGGTGCGAAATCGGATTTTGTTTTTTTTAAAACCAGCACGATGTAACCACACCCGCCAACAAAAGGGAGAGGGTGTTCGGTCAATAACAATTGGTCGAATACAATCACGTGACCGCGGAAGAAGAAGGAAAGAAAACCTCGATCAATAACTGTTGGACGAGGCGGTCACGTGGGCTGCGGAAAAGAAGAGAAAGAAAGGTTCGATCGGGAACGATTGGTTGAGAGCGATCACCTGACATGAGAGAGACTAAGAGAAATAGATATGCGCCGCCCCCAAGAGCACTGTGAGAAAGTAGGGTGAAAACAATAACGATAATGGAAAGTCAAAATTAATACGGCTTTTGAAATTATCGAGAAACCCCTGACGCCGACCGACCCACCCCGGTTTGTTGCGGCGTCAATATAAGCAGGACCCCAGTCGGCAGAAATCAGTTGGAGCTGCGCCTCGGATGAAGAAGGAGTTTGAGCGCGGGCTGCGGGCCTGGTTCATTCCCTTTGCGGGCAAGAAAGGCCGGTCCGTTTGGCCTAAGTGGAGAAGTTGCAGTCGCGCACTGACAGCGGAGATGAGTGAACAATAATTCAGAAGCCGAAGAGAAGAAATCAGTTGGAGCTGCGCCTCGGATGAAGAAGGAGTTTGAGCGCGGGCTGCGGGCCCGGTTCATTCGCCCCCTTGCGGGCAAGAAAGGCCGGTCCGTTTGGCCTAAGTGGAGAAGTTGCAGTCGCGCACTGACAGCGGAGATGAGTGAACAATAATTCAGAAGCCGAAGAGAAGAAATCAGTTGGAGCTGAAGTTGGAGCTGAAGTTGGAGTGGAGTTGCAGTTAGAGTTCATCCCCGGACGGCAGCGAGAAAAGAACCCTCAGACAAGAAGAACTTCCAGCCCAAGTAGAAGAAGAAGAAGAAATACCACTCAAGTCGGAGAGAAGAATCAACTGCGAATGATCGATAGAAATTAGCCCCAGTGTCGAACTGAACCACACTCCGACATACATACATGATTCTAGAAAGTAGGTAATTCGACATTTTCCTATTGTGTGATAGAAGCTTGGTGCCATAGTCCACAGAGCGGGTCGGGAATTGAGAACAATTTTGTTTTTATGTAACGGACTTTAAGATATAAAAGGTTGTTACCCTTTTATCGGCAATTTTGTTTGGTGTCGTGAGTTTTATTTTATTTGTGTTTTGCCACCCCGTCGGACTCAACTTGTATCGGCCCTGATCCCTGCTGGTCCCGTCTGTCTAAGATCTAAACACAGCGTGGGTAGACAGACCGGAGATCGGTATAGTTGCTTTAGTGACCAGGTATTGGAAGCGAGTCGGGAAAGGCGAGGCTGGTGATCATCTGACCAAAGGGTTGGAGCGGCACGCTTGGACCCAGGAGGAGCGACCAGGAGGAGCGACGTCACCGTTGGCGCCGTAACCAAAGGATCCGACACTGGGCCAGGTGTGTAACCGTCACACAGGAATTACCATGTTTCAAAAACACAAACTAAAAAACTTCAAATTTAATTATGGAATTAAATTAAAATCCCTGGTAATATTTCATTTTCACAAGTTATTTTGGAATTCACTGGGTTTTATAAGCGCATATATTCTCAATATTAGTTTCTAAGGATACGGGGAAATCCAATCAATTTGACAAGGGGTGGTATGGTATTCATTTTCAAGTGAATTTTGGAATTTATCTTTTCAAATGTCCTGTAGGGAACTGTGGAGAGATAATAGAACTCATTTATCAAGATGGCTGACCTTCTTCTTCTTGGATCATAGCTCTATACGGGACCAATTAAATCAACACGAAAACATACGAAATTCTCACAAATACAAGTATAATGCACGACTGTAAATGTAGAAACTTTTAAAATTATAGGAGTCTCCATCATAAAAATAAACTCTTAAAAACATCAAGTAAAACGGCCATAATATACTGGCTATGTTCGGAATTTAAAATATGTCTACGTAACAGCAAGTTACACACCATTTAAAACAAAAGTCTTGAAAAAGGCAAATGGTTGTGTCAAATGCACTTGGAACAAACAACAAGTTCTTCATACACTATGCCTCGAAAAGAAATATCTTATTTACACCCAAGAAAAACACAGTAATGAAATATGTATATATATTTTTTATTTTCAATGCAGCATAGACAAATCGAGTTGAAAGTCTAGAGGCAGAGATTTATTTAATATTCTTCAAACAAACTAAACTTACAATCCTATTAAAATGCTCACCATAATTTAACAGACAAAATAATTCATTTTCAAATATTTTTTTTTTAATAAAACATTATTTCTTTGTACATTTCTGAAATGAAGTATTGTAAATATTTACGCGATTTACACTGTTCGGACTGTTGTCCTTTTCTTTATTGTCTCATTCATGACGTTTCGATCGTTGTACGCTCCGACCTTCTTCAGATGATATACGGTGGAATTTCGAACCTAACCCTTTATTCAGTCTACTGGGGTAGATTGTTCTAGTTCCACGTACTATGCCTTTCCTAGCTATCCCAGTTTCAGTTATTTCCCTTAATCATCTCAACTCTGCAAGTTTTTGTTAGCCTCTACTGTGACCAACTCACAACTCATTGGGTGAAATCACTGGTTTACTTCAACTAACGATTTTATCCACTGGGCCCATTAAATAAAAGCGATATCATCTCAAAACGTATATCGACAAAAAATAACATTAAGTATTCCTCTTTTGTTATCAGGACTTCATGAATTGATTGGCGGTTAGAATTGTCAGTTGTCAGTTCGCAGTTGAAATTTACTAAGCGAAAAAAGAAAGAGCTCAACATGCAAATTAAAGATTGGAGATATACCGAAGTCAAACAGGTGAAGCAATTTAGATATCTGCGAAACCTATTAACAGAAGACGGTAAGTGCGACATGAAAATCCGAAGGTTCATTGGGATAGTGAAAGATGCCTTCCAAAAGCTGGGCAAAGTATTAAGAAATAGACAATATTATTACCGTTCATAAGTATTCAAAGGAAATAGGGTTTAATTGTGGATTTGAATTTAGGCCCAGATTAACATTTATTGGCGGACAAAATCTTGACGTCATAAGACATGTCAATGACACAGTGTTGATAGCAGACATTGAGAGGAAACTACAAACACTTCGACAGAATGAGGTGAAGGAAAGCGGAAAGAAAAGCCTAAACATCAATTGCAAGAAGAATGAATTCATAGTTGTTAGTAAAATGGCCAGCCCAACATGCACATTACAAATAGGAGATGCCAAAATCAAGTAATAACAATAATGTTTCTTAATAATCTGCTTAGGTTTTGGAAGGCATATTTGGCTATCGTAATGCGCCTTCAGATTTCAATGAGAAGAAAGGACTAAACATCAATTGCAAAAAGATTAAATGCATAGTCCGTAAAATGGCCAGCCCAACATGCAAATTACAGACTGGAAATACCGAAATCAAACAGGTGCAACGATTTAGATATCTGCGAAGCGTATTAATAGAGAATGGAAAGTACGACCTGGAAATCGAGTTGAAAGTTTAGAGGCAGAGATTTATTTGATATTCTTCAAACAAACTAAACTTACAATCCTATTAAAATGCTCACCATAATTTAACAGACAAAATAATTCATTTTCAAATATTTTTTTTTAATAAAACATTATTTCTTTGTACATTTCTGAAATGAAGTATTTTAAATATTTACGCGATTTACACTGTTCGGACTGTTGTCCTTTTCTTTATTGTCTCATTCATGACGTTTCGATCGTTGTACGCTCCGACCTTCTTCAGATGATATACGTTGGAATTTCGAACCTAACCCTTTATTTAGTCTACTGGGGTAGATTGTTCTAGTTCCACGTACCATGCCTTTTCTAGCTATCTCAGTTTCAGTTATTTGCATTTAGCACCTCAAATCTGCAAGTAGGTCTCTACTGTGGCCAGGTATTGAACTCACAACTCTTTGAGTCAAATCACTGGA
>CAHIKZ030005106.1:3882500-3892500 GCA_903632075.3 Acanthosepion pharaonis
TTTTATCTGTGCAATATTTTCGACAGACTTTCATGTTTCTAGTTCTTTCTTTTTTAAACCTTTTTTCCCCGAGATTGATTTGATTATTGGCGAATCAAAAATTGAGGGTTTTTCGAAACGGGTATAGTTACATATATATATATATATATATATATATATATATATATATATATATATATATATTACAATAAACGTGCAATCAATTTACAAATACATGAATTATTCACACAAAACTAATGCAAAGGTTAATGATTTTTAAATGGCGAGACATCAATCTCGCAAACAATTTAAATAGTACACAAAAACCTTAGATCCGTTATGAATGAATTGATCCTTGTTCATATAAATTTCTGCCGTATTAGTTGTTATTTTTACACAAGCTTTCGTCTGTTCATACAGACATCTTCAGGTATATAATAGATGTTGTTCTTGTTTTATTCTCTTAGTAATAAGAGGACATCGAAAATATATGTGTATTGTATCCGAAATGCTATTGAAAATGAGATATTGGTTTTTGAACGCGCCAAAGCAACGCTGAGTTTGATTTTTGAATTTCTTTTTTTAAAATGTTTGCGTTTATACCAAATATGGTAATGAACAAATTATTTTACTGGTAAATTTTACTGTCAAAGTGGCATGAACTATATTGTTCAATAATTACAGTAATGTCGCACTTATTAACCAAAAGTCGCACATGGATCAGATATTTAAATTACAATAAACGTGCAATCAATTTACAAATACATGAATTACTCACACAAAACTAATGCAAAGGTTAATGATTTTAAATTACTAAGAGAATAAAACAAGAACAACATCTATTATATACCTGAAGATGTCTGTATAAACAGACGAAAGCTTGTGTAAAAATAACAACTAATACGGCAGAAATTTATATGAACAAGGATCAATTCATTCATAACGGATCTAAGGTTTTTGTGTACTATTTGAATTGTTTGCGAGATTGATGTCTCGCCATTTAAAATCATTAACCTTTGCATTAGTTTTGTGTGAATAATTCATGTATATATATATATATATATATATATATGCGAATTTCAGTGTGTTACACTGTTTCAACTTTACTCTTAGAGGCCGTATCCCAAGGCATCATACCATTTTGGAATCAGGACGACTCCGTGAATAAAGTAAAAACATCAGGGTCCGGATCCAGACCCACAATTCTGAAAGTTTTCATTACTCTGATTGTATTTGGTGATTTTTTTTACGTGATTTTTTTGCTTCGAATTATTTTTTTTTTTTGTATAATTTTTATAACTTGGAAATAAATTTTGGAATAATCTTAATTGCGAAATCCGGCAAAAGTCACCGATGAAATAAAAATAATTGTTTATACGGAAAATAAGGACTTACGTATATCATACCAGAAGGCTTCGCTCGTTCTCTATTGCTACGCAAATTAAGATATATCCATCATTTGAAATCTTTGAAAGATAAATTTTTTAAGGAACATTTCAAATAAACATTTTTAAAATCAATATACAAATTAGTTAAACCTGAAGAGTAATATTGCCTGAAAGTAGATAATATATAATACAAATGCTGAGCTTTTAGTGTGCAAATTCCTCTTTTGGGGTAATTTCACATTTTCTTATCATCTCTCAGTTGCGTCTCTGTCCTTGGACAGAGTGCGCTCAGGGGCTTTTCTGTCAAAGACAGAGGGGCAACTGAGGAAAATTATACTGAAGAGGTGCCCAGCCCTGGAGTACAGCTGCCCGAGGCCGCGCCCTCCCATTGCACAAAAGGGAGGGATCGGTGCTCGCACCGAGCCCAGCGCAACTAACGGTTGCGGGGTCTGAGGGGAATTTTTGTCCCTGCCCGAGTGTACGCGCTCGGGTCCCCACATTAATCTGACCTTGTGTCACATCTCATTCTCGTGGGTGAATGAGTAAACAGCGTGTGTAAATTCCTCTCTTGCTAGGTGTACGCACTCGGATACTTACCGGTCAGAGGGTTCCGTTCCTGTGCTGGTCGTATCTCGGCGATGATTAGCTTGAACCTGTTCTGACCAGTTTCAACCAGCTATGACAAGCCAAGACCAGGTATGACTAGCTTAGACCATCTCTGACCACCTTGGACAAACTATGACCAACTAAGACCAGCTTAGACCAGCGGCCCGAGTGAAAACACTCAAGTCCCCACGTTAAAAACTGACCTTGTTTCACAACCTGACTCAGTGGGGGGGGGGGCAGGTCAAGTAAATACCGTGTCAATTTTTCTTTGGAGGGATTTCTAACGCAGGCTTATCATCTCCCAGTTTCGTCTCTGTCTTTGGGCAGAGTGCTCTCACGGAGAATGACAGAGAAGCAACTGAGAAAATTAGAGGGAACAGCTGCCCGAGGCCGCGCCCTCCCATTCCGCCAGAGGAAGGGATCGGTGCTAGCACCGAGGCCAGAGCAACCGTCGGTTGCGTGGGCTGAGGATAATTTTTGACCTTGTCCCGGGCGTACGCGCCTGGGTCCCCACTTAAAAAAGACTTTGTGTCACATTTCGTCCAAGTGGGAGGAATGAGTTAATACTGTGTGTAAATTCTTCTTTAGAGGGATTTCTAACGCAGGCTTATCATCTCTCAGTTGCGTCTCTATCTTTGGGCAGAGTGCACTAAGGGACTTCTCTGTCAAGGGACAGAGAGGCAACTGAGAAAATTATACTGAATAGGTGCCCAGCCCTGGGGAACAGCTGCCCGAGTCGCGCCCTCCCATTGCACTAGATAGAGGGATCGATGCTCTCACCGAGGCCAGCGAAACTGACGGCTGCGGGGGCTGTGAAGAATTTTTGTCTCTTGCCCGTGTGTACGAGCTCGGGTCCCCACTTTAAAAAGACCTTGCGTCACATCTCGTTCTGGTTATGGAACGAGTAAACACTGTGTAAATTCCTCCTTGGAGGAATTTCTAGCGCGTTACTTATCATCTCTCAGGGACGACTCCGTTGTGGGACAAAGTCGTACCTGAGTAAAATTAGACTGAGAGGTGCCGCCCTGGGGGACAGCTGTCCGAGTCCGCGCCTTCGTATTGCACTAGAGAGAGGGATCGGTGCTCGCATCGAGGCCAGAGCAACCGACGGTTGCGTGC
Organism: Acanthosepion pharaonis; assembly: GCA_903632075.3. Classification (NCBI taxonomy): domain Eukaryota; kingdom Metazoa; phylum Mollusca; class Cephalopoda; order Sepiida; family Sepiidae; genus Acanthosepion; species Acanthosepion pharaonis. The sequence continues at coordinate 3,885,593 of CAHIKZ030005106.1, forward strand.
GCTGTAGGCAATATTTGTTCCTTGCCAGGGTGTACGCGCTCGGCTCCCCACCTTAAAAAAGACCTTGTGCCACGTCTCGTTTCAGTCGGGAGACAGAGTAATTACCGTGTCTTAATTATGAAAAAGTAGCGTCGGGGCTTTTTAATCTCAGGTTTCGTTGGAGAATTGTGCTCCATTTTCGCATTTATTCATATAGGTTTTACTTAAATAGGTATTACGAGTCTCTAACTCTTCAAATGTTGAATGTATAGCTAATTTTATTTTCTATTTTAATATCATTATGTTATATTAATTTTATCTTATATATTGTCCCCTGTTCTATCACTTATTAAAAAAAAATAATTATACGGAAAATAAGGACCTACGCACATCAAATTATCTTTAAATTTACTGGCAGCAGAAGAATTAACGTTGAACTTTTAAAAGCTTAAATATTAATTCAATAATTCAATGCAGTGATCAATTTTGAGTTCTTCTGTAGTTTATTGATGACTATCGCATCTACTCCTCCCTAGCTATCGTGATGATGAGCAAACCAATAGTCCTCAGCAGGAGCTAGATTTAAAGCCGCCTGATAGTGTGTCTAAATATACATATATATATATATATATATATATATATATATATATATATATATATATATATATATATATATATTAAAAAGCAAAAAGTGTGGATGGTCCTGCACGAAACCTTTACCACTATAATCAAATCTCATGTGCCGTTGTCGGGCTGTCGGTTTCCTAGAAACTGATCTGCTTGACCCTCGTACGTCGGATTCGACGGGAGAGTCGAACACACACATATACATATATATATATATATATATATATATATGAAGAAAAATACAGAAAAAACAAACAAAAATCTTAATATATATATTATGCTGTATTAATGTTAATATAAAGTCGACGTCGGACGTTTCGGTCTATTTAAGACCATCTTCATGGACATTTTCATTTAAACGGAACGCTAATCTTATATAAAAATTTCAGTTATCTGTTTGGATTAGTTGTGCTCTTATGTCCATCGTCTTTCGTGTTGAATTTTTATATGTTCTAATGTTAATTATGTTTAAATGGAAATATTCATGAAGATGGTCTTAAATAGACCGAAACGTCAGACGTCGACTTTATATTAACATTAATACAGCATAATTGCATATTAAGATTTTTGTTTGTTTTTTCTGTATTTTTCTTCATACTGTCGGATCTATATCCATATATTTACTTATATATATATATATATATATATATATATATATATATATATAGAGAGAGAGAGAGAGAGAGAGAGAGAGAGAGAGAGAGAGAGATTTTTTAGGATCCACTGTTTCATTTAGTGCCACTTGGAACTATTAACTATGAACCATTTATGCAAAATATCGTCACATTTAAGCTTAGTAATTCTTTGTGTCTTTATATATAACCCCAGAACCCCAGAAAGCTGTAACACGTGGGGAAGTGGAAAAATCAGGCGTGGCTGACCAGATATGGAGAGAGAATGGAGATTACCGCCCTCTGTGGGATCAGGTTGAGATCATAGACAAGGAACACCATTGGAAAATTCGTAAACTTAAGGAATCAGCACATATACTATGCCACAAAACACTCCTGAGCCGACCAAACATAGAAATGAATACAATATGCGAATCAGTAATAAGGAGTGTCAGAGAAAAGCGATAATAACAAACAAAAATTGCTATATGAGCTCTGGTAAAAATAGTGGTGATAACAGCAAAAATTGCAACATGAACACTGGACAAAAATGTTTGCTGAAGACAAGGTTAGGTTTATAATACCCAGAAATTCATACACAGATGTCCCCGAGGATACATGGCACAGCGTATAAAGGCGTTAGTTAGATCCAGTGACAGGACCCAAAGAGTGTGAGTTCAATACCTGGTTAAGGCGGTGGAGGACTTGTAGAGGGGAATTAACAGGAGATAACTGATATCCATTAAACATGGCAAACTAGAACAGTCTACACCAGTGAGCGAAATAAGGGATTCCATTCGAGATTCCGACCACCTGAAGATGGCCGGAGCGTACAACAGCCGAAACGTTGTAATAAATATGACGACAAAGATGAGGGCGATAGTCCGAATAATGTAAATAATGTAATATTTCAATATTTAAACATAAACGCATGCAACTTATTTTTTCGCTTTCGATCTGATGAAGCCAAAAAGTTGAAATACATAAACGGATATGTTTTCGAAACAAGCTATACATTGACAGAGGAATGTACTCTATCACTTGTAATAACAGTCACAAGGAATACATAAGTGAACATTCTTAAATGTTAAGTTTTGCGTTCCTATCTTTTCAGCGTTGCCTCTAGAAGCATAATTATAGTAAACATATTCGTTTTTACTTCTTCAGCCTTGTACATTGGAGCTGACACCTTCATTCCTTTCCTATTTCATGTCGGTTACTCTCGATCAGCTTCTTTCCATGAAAAGCTGCTTCTGGGAGCATACACCCGAAAAAGGAGGCTTCCCATGATCAGTATAAACCTGTTCAAATCTAGAGTTAACCGTTATCTTACCCTACTGTTCCGCTTGCTCTGTCACCGTCTGCTTTTAGTGGCTCCTGGGCCTTGTATAGCCTGATCGTCATTGTAATATATATATATATATATATATATATGTGTGTGTGTGTGTGTGTGTGTGTAGTGTGTATAGCAATCAATCTTTTATACCAGTTTCATTAAACGCCAGACAGGGTACTGCGGTACTTTACTGGTTGGTTATTATTATTATATTTATTAAAGTGTATATATATATATATATATATATATATATATATATATATATATAGCGACAAAGTTAGGACAATAGTCCGAATAATGTAAATAATGTACATGATACCTCATCTCAGAAATATAGACAGATACTGAACGGCCGAAACGTTGTAATAAATATGGTGATAAAGATGAGGACAATAGTCCGAATAATGTAAATAGCGTACATAATACCTCATCTCAGAAATATAGACAGATATTGAAAGGCCGAAACGTTGTAATAAATATGGCGACAAGGATGAGGACAATAGTCCGAGTAATGTAAATAATGTACATAATACCTAATCTCAGAAATATAGACAGATACTGAAAGGCCGAAACGTTGTAATAAATATGGCGACAAGGATGAGGACAATAGTCCGAGTAATGTAAATAATGTACATAATACCTAATCTCAGAAATATAGACAGATACTGAAAGGCCGAAACGTTGTAATGAATATGGCGACAAGGATGAGGACAATAGTCCGAGTAATGTAAATAATGTACATAATACCTAATCTCAGAAATATAGACAGATACTGAACGACCGAAACGTTGTAATAAATATGGCGACAAAGATGAGGACAACAGTCCGAATAATGTAAATAATGTACATAATACCTAATCTCAGAAATATAGACAGATACTGAAAGGCCGAAACGTTTTAATAAATATGGCGACAAGGATTAGGACAATAGTCCGAGTAATGTTAATAATGTACATAATACCTAATCTCAGAAATATAGACAGATACTGAACTGCCGAAACGTTGTAATAAATATGGCGACAAGGATGAGGACAGTAGTCCGAGTAATGTAAATAATGTACATAATACCTCATCTCAGAAATATAGACAGATACTGAAAGGCTGAAACGTTGTAATAAATATGGCGACAAAGATGGGGACAACAGTCCGAATAATGTAAATAGTGTACATAATACCTAATCTCAGAAATATAGACAGATACTGAAAGGCCGAAACGTTGTAATAAATATGGCGACAAGGATGAGGACAATAGTCCGAGTAATGTAAATAGTGTACATAATACCTCATCTCAGAAATATAGACATGTATATATTTCCTTTAGAATTTCTTTTAGGAAAGAAGATATTTAAAACAAATACAGGCCGCATATTTATATTTTGGTAAGATTTGATAGCGGCACACTCAAGAGTTTTCCATCTAAGTATGTTACTTTCTTTTTTGATAATTCTCGCATTGGGGATATCGAAGTTGTGAGTGAAATTATTTCTTTGTATCTTTAATGCATTTTATAAATTTTATATAAATAAAAGAACATCCCAACGTTTAGAAAACAACAGTTTCTACCGGGACAAAAAATCTGACTGAATAATTTTTGAGGTGCTTGTTATTTTTATTTTTTTTTACCAGGAAATCTTCGTGATAATTGCTGTTTCATCACTTCACGTGCCAATAAAATAAAATAAACTAAAATAAAAAAAAATAACGCTACATCTTTTTTTTTTTGTTTTTTCGTAAAGTTTGTAACCATCAACTGATCCGATCAAATATATCGTATTTCAGAAAATACGATATGTTTGGACTGGCGCTACAGAATCACAAAAGAAAAACTGTACCACATAACAGAAATCATATCTCCTGAGGACATTCAACAACAGAAACAACTAAAATACATAGAATATGTAAGTCGAAGGGAAAAGAATGTAATAATCAACATGTTGACATTCCACCCCACTTCAAACAAAAGGATTGGAAAGTAACCTCAATACAGAAAAGGGCGATAACAGATAGTATATCTGAGAAACCTATTTTCCTGTAAATTGCTATAATAAAAGAAATTATGAATTCCAAACGTTAGTCGCATCGACTGCCTTACTATTTAACCATAGCTGGGAAGAGTAACGAAGGATTATTATTTTTACCAAAGGTATTTCTGAGTAAGTTACATTTGCGAACTCGACTGGAATTCGAACTCTGCTCTCCGAGTTCGAATTCCAAGCCCCAATTCATTACAGCAGCAAGCATTCACAATATTTGTAGTATGATAACTAAAATCATCAATACCAGCATTATTCAGCTAAATATCTTGTTTTAGATTTCAAAATCACGGATATAATATATGATATTATATCCTATATTATATTATGATATTTCATAATATTTTATATCTTATATTATATTATATTTCATAATATTTTATATCTTATATTATATTATGATATTTCATAACGTATCCCATATTATATTATGATATTTCATAATATTTTATATCTCATATTATATTATGATATTTCATAACATATCCCATATTATATTATGATATTTCATAATATTTTATATCTTATATTATGATATTTCATGACATATCCTATATTATATTATGATATTTCGTAACCACGGATATAATATAAGATATTATATCTTAAATTTTATTTCATAATCACGGATATAATATAAGATATTATATCCTATATTATATTATGATATTTCATAATCACGGAAATAATACAGGATGTCATGTCCTATATTATATTTCATAATTACGTATATAATATAAGATATTATATCCTATATTATGATATTTCATAACATATTATGTCCTATATTATATTATGATATTCATAACATTTTATATCCCGTATTATATTATGATATTTCATAACATATTATGTCCTATATTATTTTATGATATTTTATAATCACGAATATAATGTATGATAATATGACAGGTGTCTATCTTACTGGTTCACCTAGCAGGCTTTTCAGAATTTGATGCCTAGACACGGGATAGAATTAAAAATGAAAACCTGGTAAAGGATGGAGGGGCCTTCTTGTATGGCCAACATCCATCTAGTACAATGGGTGTGGAGAGGGCCCTACAGCAACATATGCAGCCAGTGTGTTGATTACACTCTCGTCGGTAGGTTTTCTGAAACTGAGGTCAGGAAGAAGTTATTTTCTCCAATAGCGGGAAACAACTACTATGTTCATATGACTAGGGCTGGCCTTCATGTTGGAACATTTCAGATGGGGTTTTACTTGGAGAGTGTGGGCTTCGACAGGTCAGCTTCCACCAGACAGGCTGCTTTGCGGATGAACAAATTTCCAGCGTTCAACCCAGATATGAGGAGGGAACTATTGAGCTGCACAGTGACCCTACGACCACACCTAATGATGGTGAACATTACGTTACTGGTAAATACCGGGAGTAACAGCAAAATTTTCCAAATCGTGTAACAGCATGGGGTTATTGTCCATCCCACACACTGTTTAATATCTAAACAAAAACACTAAAAAATTGAGTCTATTTTTTTCCAGGTTTTCAGAAAAAATGTTTGGCCATCTTGACACCATATGTCATAAGAATCACGGAAAAAAACACTGCGAGTTATTCAGTTAAAAAGAGAGCAACTTAAAATCGTTCTGTTTCATCCCCACTATATCTTCCCGACTGAGCAATGGTGAGAGGAATAGGATCATTCAGGTGTTCAGTAATGCTACCAACATTCATACACTGGTTTCCATCTACATAATCCATACAAAATCCATCAAGAGAACAAAGAATAAGTTTTAAAAAGTGGGATCAGTAGAGAGAAAAACTGGATCAGGAGGTCAGAACAGGAACATTTCAACTTAGAGCTAAAAAGATCAATTAGAAAAGACCCAAATCATTTCATGAGATGTTTGGTTATGAAATTCAAAAGAGCTTTGTAAAAGGGGTTGAAAATCAAACGTGAAACCTGTGAAACAGCAGGAAATAAAGTTAGAAGGTTAGATAGGGCAAAGATCATCTTAAAGAAATTGTAAAATGATCACGGAATAATATATATATATATATATATATATATATATATATATATATATATATATATATATATATTCTTCTGTTATGCTGGGAGAGTATTTATACATTCTTATTTCTCAAAGTAGAGACTACTATTGTTATAAAACCCCGGAGAATTCCAGTAAGATACCTTTAATCACTTCTAAGATACAACGGCTCAAAGCTTAATCTAACAATTGGACAATTTTTTCTGTTACACGATTTGGCTAATTTTGCTGTTACACCCAATAACTAAATATATATATATATATATATATATATAATATTAGTGGAAAATATACATACATATGCAAAA
>CAHIKZ030005106.1:3897500-3910000 GCA_903632075.3 Acanthosepion pharaonis
AGAAGTAATATGGTTTCACTCTGTCTTTTTACAATTATTTTCATGGCAACTGCTCTGACGAGACCCCCCCCCGTTGCCCCCACTACATGATTTTAAGCGCCGTACTTGATTTGCCTTTAGGTCCCACCATTTCTTTGTTGAAATAGTTAAATGCAACCACCACTTCTACTCCCACAATTGCTTTTCTTCTACTAACCCGACATTGGAATTCTATTTCGTTTACTTGCTTCCCTGATAATTACAATCTTCAAAAAGTTTAAATGCAACGTCAATCGTCATGTTAAATTGAATTCCGTTCATTCTTTTCTCCTTTCCACAATCCCGTATATACCCACTCACTTTCACTCTCTGTAAACCCCTGCGTATTAATGGCACACCTATTTTGCTTGGAGTGAACTGATTAAAAAAGTAAATGGAAATAATCACTTGCATAGATAGATAGATAGATAGATAGATAGATAGATAATGAGCAGACTGAGATAGATAGATAGATAGATAGATAGATAGAATGAACAGACTGAGATAGATAGATAGATAGATAGATAGATAGATAGATAGATAGATAGATAGATAGATATAGACATAATGGACAGACTGAGATAGATAGATAGATAATGAAGAGCCTGAGATAGATAGATAATGAACATACCGACATAGATAGATAGATAGATAATGTACTGAGATAGATAGTTAATGAACAGACTGAGATAGATAGATAGATAGATAGATAGATAGATAGATAGATAGATAGATAGATAGATAGATAGTTTAACGTTCTTTTTTTATAGATACAAGTATTTAAGTAAATGCTCTGTTTATGATAAACAGTATTAAATAACATTTACCGGCCTGAATGTCTTTAATAAATAAATTGTCGGACTTTGTCCATTTCTTAATATAGATAGATAGATAGATAGATAGATAATGGACCGAGATAGATAGTTAATTAACAGACTGAGATAGATAGATAGATAGATAGATAGATAGATAGATAGATAGATAATGGACTGAGATAGATAGATAGATAGAGATAGATAGATAGATAGATAGATAGATAGATTTATTGCTTGATTAATGAATGATCATACAATATTTTAAAATATCCCCAGCTTTTATTTTAATATTTCTTACGCTAGAAACTATTGAAGAGGACTTAAATATTCTGTTAAACACATGCACGGAACATTCACAGATAGATTACGTTGGAGGATTCTACTGGATAACAATTTTTCCCCACTACACATACAACTTTGCACAAGTGCACACATATATACGCATACACACTTTCGCTCCCACGTCCATGCGCACACTGAGACACAGTTGCTCAACACGATTAATTCTTTACGAGATAATGTCACAGAATATTACTCCTGCGTTCGAATCTACAGGTGCAACATATTCGTGGTTTTGTGCCCGATATAGCTTAGCTTACTAAATAACACTTACATATTGGGAGATAACGTATATTGAGATGATAAGAATTTATTCAAATATATTTTATTAATATCGACCAACTAGATCAGGATGTAGATATGTTTTTTTCCATTTTCCGTCTACATTGTGGCACATCGACATCAAATTTATGACGTAGTTGTCCAAAGATCATGATGTTTTTATTCGAATCCTTTCGACTATCTATGGTCATTATCAACAACGTTAACGTTATCAACTCTAGGATGAGAAAGTTTATATTGGCTTCATACTGACCTTTTTTTTCTCGAAAAGCTATAATTCAAATTTAAATGTAAGTGTATCGAATAAAAATGACGTCAGTATAGAACACTTTTTATCAATATGACCAGGATATATGTTAATTTTTTTAATTGAAAAATTAATACATCATCTATCTTTCTATCTGCACACACACACACACACACAGACATATATATATATATATATATATATATATATATATATATATATATAGATATATATAGTTGTATTGGTTTGGCTTTGTGACCCTGGTTTTCACGACCTTTTAGATCGTCAGAATTTGTCTTAAGTTCACAAATAACGTGAAACTCAGGGTCATGAAATCACATCAATGCAACTAAATATGTCAGCTCTACCACTGATGTTGAACGCTTTCCATTACGTTCTGCGGATATATAATACATAAATATATATATATATATATATATATATATATATATATATATATATATATATATATATGTGTGTGTGTGTGTGTGTGTGTATCTATATATATATATATATGTATGTATATATATATATATATATATATATATGTATGTATATATATATATATGTATGTATTTATATATATATGCATATATATATATATATATTTTTTTTTTTATTTATTTATATGTATTAATAAACAATAAAATCACAAATCACCTCATATGGTTTATAGCCTATTTCGGCAGACGAATATATCGGTCGTCTGTCTTATCAACCTCCTTGTGGACTGAGTTCGTGAATGAAATGAAATCGGTTTGATATAAAAAATAAATAAAAAATATTCTAAATTCCCAGAATCTCTCATTCGTACGCCTGTGTAGTCTTACCAAAACGTAAGAAATTTAGGCCGAAATAGGCTATTCCCTAAATGAAGTGATTTTGGATTTTATTTCTTTGGTTTGTTTTGTTTTACGACATATCAACCTCAATGGGTCATTTAATGCCGACAACATTTTTTTTCCTATTTCTGTTAATATTTTTTTTTCATCAAAAATGTATAGCTGGTAATATTATTTTTTTCAAAAACGTATAGCTGGTAATATTATTTTTTCAAAAGCGTATTATAAGAGGCCTATCCAGGACGCAGTGATTTTGGAATTTATTGTTTATTAATTATTTCCTGAGTAATAATAAATACATTGAGTATTTTTGTGAATCAGTTTTAATATTTTATCCACATGGATTATATAACAAAGGATTTGTTGCTTTCTTCACTTTTAGACCTTCCTGTCCTTTTTTAGTCTTTTACCCAACTCCGTACTTATATATATATATATATATATATATAGAGAGAGAGAGAGAGAGAGATACATATAATGATATATATCTGTACTGACGATCCACATAGGTGAAACCTAGGTAGGTTTGTCGCGCTCTTTAGGTTTACTTAGTTTGCTCTATTTAGCGCATTGGCCACTTTGCTTAGTATTTTTTACTTGACTCGTGTCGGAGGTTTTTTTTTCTTTGAACTCTGAACTTAGATTCCAGACGATTATTTTCGCCGGAAGTACATGTTCTTAGTTCTTTCTTTTTTTACCCTTTTTTCCCTTGGGTATTAGTTTGTTCATTTACAAGCGTAAACACCTAAGGTTTTGCCGGACGTGTATAGCTGCTTATATTTATAAGATTATTATATATATATATATATATATATATATATATATATATATATATATATATATATATATATATATATATATATAGGTTTAATTAAACTTAAAGAGCCAGATAAACCTATCGGGTTTTTTTTTCTTTGGACTCTGAAATTGGATGCTAGACGATTGTCTTCGGCTGACGTACATATTCTCTGTTCGTTCTTTTTGTGCCTTTTTTCCCCTTTGGTATTCGTCTGTTTATTTACATATCAAATTGCCCAAGGTTTTCCGGACGATTATAATTCCTTATATTTTTAACATTATTCCTATAATAAATATATATATATATATATATATATATATATATATATATATATATATATTTATAGTTTTAAAAACAAGGAATGTATTGATTTTAATTTTAAAAGTCTCTAAGGCCCTTTCAGCGAACATCTCATCAGGAGACAATCGTTGGATAATTAATCAATGGAAAGAATATTAACAACAATGAAGAGCAAAAAAGCGGGGAAACACACTAAAATAACGAACAAGTGTATATACTTGTAACGAGGGGAAATAACGTGTAAATAAATTAGCGAAGGACAGTTAAAATAAAATATCCCCCAACAGATTAAGAGACTTTACAAATTCTTTCTGCCGGCAGAGAGAAGGTTTCCTTAATCCTATGCAGACCTGCATATATATATATATATATAAATATATATATATATATATATATATATATATATATATATATATATATGTCCCAAAGATTTGACACCATTTCGCATGCCAATACTTTTGGTAATTCTTGTTGAAACAACTACATATTTACACATAATGTATAGAAACAGATCAAGATTTTATAGTTAATATTTTATTTTTATTCCGATTTCAGGTTGAGCCATGCCGTTCACACCCAGTCATTTTGCGTCATGGAATATGCTCGCACAACAGTCAGCGTGCCTTCAATGCAAAATATGGAAAAACTTCACCAACTGGCAAACAAATTTGGACTTGGTACCAAACAATTAAAGAAGAAGGCTGCTTATGCAAGACTAAAAGATCTGGTAGACCATTATCAACATCAGTGTGTTTGGCAAGAGCTTACCTACCGACTTGACGTGTAGCAATGCACATATTAGACATTTATTAAATATGAAAACTTATATCATTTCGCAGGCCAATAATTTTGGCGATACTTGTTGAAATATCCCCAAATTTTCACAGATCAAGATTTTATATTTAATGGAAAAGGACAGTACTTGCTTATCTCAATGAGAATCTGCGAGAGAGATAGATCGGGCGTGGTGGAGATGAAGACAGGTTTCTGATGAAATGGCCGCCGCGGTCACCGGACCTGTCCCCGTTTGATTTCTTTTAATGTGGATATGTCCCCTACTCTTCCTGCTACTATTGATGAACTCAAGCTTAGAATCACTTCCGGATTGAATAGTGCTACCGGAGACATGCTAAAACGTGTTTGGCAAGAGCTTAACTACTGACTTGATGTGTGCCGTGTTACAGGCGGTGCACATATTGAACACTTAGGAAATCGGTCCCATAATAAACTTACGATGTTCAACGCCTAAACTCTTCAACTTCATTGAGATAAACTTAGTAGTTTTCAAGATAAATTGCTTTTAAAATAATGTCAAATTTTGGGAGACAACCTATATATATATATATATATATATATATATATATATATATATATATATATATAAAGAACAGTAAGATATATAATCCGGTGTTCTTTTTAGATATTTTATTTTTAAAAAATAGTGCTCAATGTAAATTTACAGAGCATTAATATTAAAAAATTAACTGATTTACAATATGTTTTTCGCTACACAGTTCTAACCATGTTTCAAAAATGGAAGCTAAAAGCTTCGAACTTAATTTTGTAATTAAATTAAAGACATTAGTTTCATTTCATCCTCAAGAGAATTTTGGTTACAAAATTAAATTCGAAGCTTTTATTTTAAATCAGTTAATTTATATATATATATATATATATATATATATATATATATATATATATATATATATATATATATATATTTAAATAAATTGTTGGAGGTACAGAACTGTAATATTGCAAGCAATAGATATAAATTATTTCCTAAAGGCATTATGAAAAATAAAAAATAAGAGATGATAACACTTACAGAACAGACCAACCGATTTCGTTCCCAAGCTCATCAAGGTCGACTGGGAACAATTATTGCAATATATATTGACTCACACAAACATACTACTTCCGGGTCAGAGATCACTGAACATTTGATAAATTTCAGGGATTGTGCGAAGAATTTCAGTCCGAATTGGTTTACTGTACTGTGCAGTTCACACTCTCCATTTTCTTTCCGGGCACTTGAGTCTCTGTATATACAGTCCTGGGAGCCGTCTCTTTGTAAGCAAAAAGACTGTCACCTTGGGCTTCATGTTATTAGACTTGAGTGTGTATCATACATTCCCCTCACACTCCCCATGTTTTTTTCCTTTGTGCTGTGCAAATTCGCGCGGTTTGAATTTTATTTTTTCCCTCATACCATTAATCATTTCATTTTTTAATGTTTTAATTGTATGTAGGGTATTTGTATCTATTCCTTGCAATATCTATATATATATCTATATATATATCTATATATATATATATATATATATATATATATATATACACACACACACGCACCAACTGACAATTGTTAGGAATAATTCCAAGGTGGACATTAATCCAAAGAGAGCTCAATGTAAATAACAGATCAATAAAATAATAATAATAATAATAATAATAATAATAATGAGTAAAGATTATCCTTAAAAATCCATTTCGGTTATAATGTATTTGTTGATTATATTCAAATATTCATCGCATCAGACCGAATTTTTTTTTTAATAAATGAAATTAATTTGTCCAGACAAAAAGAAAAGGAAGAGGAAAAAAGAAAGAAAAAGAAAAAAAAATGTTTATATTAAATTGTATTTATTTTTTCCTTTTTTTTTTTTTCTTCAATTCGTTTTGAAGAGATGAATCCTTCAATATATTGATGAAATAAATTATAACCGAAATGTATCCTTAGGATCTCTGTACTTATGGTATATATATATATATATATATATATATATATATATATATATATATATATATATAAGGGTTATGGGTCAGAGTTGAATATGATCAAGAAACAGTTGTATTAAAAAGTGCCCAATACACGTATAAAGAAAATAAAAATGAAACATACAGAGCTATTAAATTTTAAAAAAAATTAGATCAATCAATGACGCTACCTTGGTTTCAAACTTTCGGATTCTTCAGGTGATACGGGCCAAATGATTTCCTAACACTTTATTATTTATATAAAAACACACAACGTGAAGTGTAACAGAAGTGGGGAGAAAATCAAAAATATTCAAATTATATTTGACGGGGAGTAAAGGAAATATACCTACTTCCCTCTTATATTAAATTTTATTTTATTTTTTTCCTGTCCCTTTTCTTTTTCTCTGGACAAATTTCATTTATTAAAAAAAAGATTCTGTCTGAAGAGATGGATACTTCAATATATTCATGAAATACAGGATCTCTATGGTGATTAATAGAGAGTAGTTTAGTTTTTGAGGCGTTAAAGTTGACCAGCCAATTCTTGCCCCAATTAACAACCGATTGGAGGTCCATTTCAAGACGCACGGCCAGGTTAGTTTTGTCACCGACACTAGATTTTTTTTTGAGGCAAGAGTAAATTGTAGTGTCGTCCACGTAGATGCCAACTTGGGAATCTATGGCGTCAGGAAGGTCGTTGATGAAAATAAGGAATAGAGTGGGGCCAAGAATGGAGCCTTGGGGAACACCTGCGTTCGTGGGATAGGAACTGAGGAGAATCCGTTATATATATATATATATATATATATATATATATATATATATATATATATATATATATACATGTGTGTGTGTGTGGCGGGGGGGTGTAATATCAGTTTCGCATAGTATGTCGCTTTACAGAGTAACCGGTTCCCTATTAGAGTACGAAGCATTTGTCCTAGTGTCATTATACAGTTGCAATCTTGAAGTCATGATCTTCTATCTAGCTTCAACGTGTATGATAATTCTGCGTGTTTCTCTGTTATTTAGAATGTACGCTATGTCTGCCACTGCCTCAGATAAATAACGGACCGTTACGTTATGTTTGCGAGCAAAGCTGAAGTAAAATGTCAGAAAATCTTTTGGTTTTAGCGTGAAAAATAAAAGATGCATTTTAATAAAAAATAATAGGAAAGAAAGAAAAAAAAGAAAGAAAAGGAAAAAAAAGAAAGAAAGAAAAAAAGAAAGAAAGAAAGAAAGAAAAAAAAGAAAAAAGAAAAAGTATTCGATAACGATCTCATGCATTTAGCTTCTACTTCAGTCAAATGTAAAAACTTGTCAATTTGTTATGTTTTTATGTGTACCCTTTTACTTCATTAGCTAATAACCTGCATTTATACTTGTTGTGGTAGGATCCACCTAATTTTCATAGTGGAGTACCGACCATATAAATATGGTTGGTACCGGGAAGAGAGTAGGAGGAATCAAGAGATTCAATCCAGAGTCAACACATTCTCCAGGAACGGTCTTCCCAGGAATATACAAAAGACTATATGTAAATATTGTGTACACTTTCTTGTTTCAATACATTTTGTTCTAACTACATTTTGTGTTGCATTATTATTCCATGCATTAGTCAAGTTTCAACAATACATGTGATTGTTATAGTGTGGAAATCGTAAGATGCTTTTCAATTAAGAATTGCCAGCAATATATAATTTCGTAACTACATTTTATTTATAGTTTAGTGGATATTAAAGCCGCATTTTTGCTTAATTTTGTTTATTTTTAAAATATTATATGATATATTTTTATATTCAAAGAAGTTACAGAAATGTTTATCCAGTGGCCGAAATTATTAGCAGTTGTTAGTCTTATCAGAGAAAATTTATAAAATTTCCATACACTGAGAGATTAAACTAAGCTCATATAAGCATTAAACGATTTGTATTAATGAATCTATGAATGATCTTGGCAATAATCCTTTTTGATGATGAGGCTTTGATGACGGAACGATGCCCATTAAAAATATCAAAAATAAGATTCCCTAAGAACGAAAGAATTATTATTACCAACTATAAAAGCCATTTTGTTACCGATTCCTTTATTCTTTGCTAAAAGAATCTGGGTTTCAGAACGGAATGGTTTCTAACAATGCGGAATTGATCTTTTCCATTTTAAAGATTTTGTCCTTAAGAAAGTGTTCAAGCAAATATCATTATACAATGGAATATGTTTCTATGCAATCTGCGTTTATACAATAGGCGCCTCAGCGAGGGGTCATGGCTAGCTTTTTAGCAAGGTTGATCGTTACAGCTAAATGGAGCGTTCGATCTTCGCTGGGGACTTAAATTTTGTAGCCTTATGATAAATTAATCTACACTTTGTCAAATAATATGGGCATATATTAGAAATGTTACCATTTTATAAACAGTTGGCACATTCCGGTTCAGGAAGTTCGGCTCTCCCCCTTGAGGTTTATGTCCTGTTCAGTTAATGGAGATTTTGGTCTCATTTCATCTTCTTCAGTGTCTGGGTTAGTCCTGTTATCATCCATAGGGTTGTCTTCTATTGCCCTGATCTAAAGAACTCATACTTTCTTCTCTTTCAGGTCTTCTTCCACCACGGAGTATTCCTTTTTAATTCTGGAATTTAATTGGTCATTTCTTTCATATAATGGCTGTGTTATGACCACTTTACATGATGATATTAGTTCTCTCGGGGGCTAGCTAATTGTCATTCTTATACCACAACTGAAGTACAAATAGTAGCAATATCGTCAGAAACGTATACATGAATTCGGTTTTAAAATAGTCGAAAACGTAAATATTAGCCTTATATATATATATATATATATATATATATATATATAAATATACTTTCTAGTCGAAAGTTGATTAGATCCGTTACAACTGTTAAGTGAGTTCGATCCTCACTAGATGCCCCATACTTTCGGCCTTTTGCCACGTGTCAGCTATGTTTGGAAAATAACTATAAACAATCTGCTTAGTATGTTGCCAGGGATTTTTAAGCCCAACCGACAAGGCGTAGAAACGTTTAGAAAAAATGTCTACCCGATCAGTTATTGACCTTATGATATAATCATTTCATCAATGTTAGTACGCATTTTTTTTTTTTTTAGTTCTTGTTTTAAAATGGAGGTTTGTTATCAAAAGCACGCGGAAAAGTCGATCAATGATTTAGTCACTGTTCCCACGTAATCAAAATAAACGCGAGATTTACTTACTTAACATGGGTACGTCAAAATCATTTGTCTATTCGCTAAATGCTTGTTCTTTAAGTGATCTCATCGATAGAATAACTGTAGCGATTCAAGCAATATCAATGTATCAATCCCTTCATCGATTTCGAAAATCGGTTTAAAATGATCGATCAACAAAGATGGCGTCCATGTTAATCATAAACAGACCTTAGAATAAAACGGGGAATCGTTTTTTAATTATTAAAGTAGTTTGTGTGTGAAAAGGCGGAGGAACGGAGGCGGAAGCCTAAGCAGAGGAAGAAAAATTGCTAAGGGCGTAAAAGAGATAGGAAGTTGTGGCGAGCCGCGATCGGTACGCGACACACAGAAAAAGATCTTACTTTTAGATCTTGTTATTAAAATTCAAAAACAGTAGGAATCTTTACAATCACCCACCCAAACATACACATCCGCACGCAAGGGCAGCATCACGTGATATAATGGTTAGCAAGCCCGTTTCGTTCGAAAACTTTTAACTGAGTATTGAGTTCGATCATCATTGGGTGCGCTATAGATTCGGCCTTGTGCCACACCTAAGTTACGCTTAGAAAATCAGTTTAAGGCACTTCAGCGGGGTTTAATGGCTAGCAAGCTTATCTAGCTAGATCGATTACAAATGAGCAGCGAGTTTGATCCACACTAGGTGCTCCGTATTTTGGGCCTTGTGCCACATCTAAGCTACGCTTAGAAAATCATTTTAAAACACTCCGACGTGGTGTCATGGTTAGCAAGGTTGTCTTGCTAGATCAGTTAAAACAGAGCATTGAGTTCGATCCCTACTGGCTGCCCGACACGTTTAGAAAATCCGTAAATATACTGTTACAATTGAATAGTGAGTTCATTCATTACTGAGTGCCCAAACTTTCGGCCTTGTGCCATATCAAAGTTACGCTTCGAAAATCAATATACACATGCGCTGGATGTGGTGTAATTGTTAGCATGCTTGTCAAGCTAGAATAGTTAAAACTTAGTAGTGAATTCGATCCTCACTGGGTGCCCCAAACTTTAGTCCATGTGCCATACCTAAGCTACGCTTAGAAAATCACCATACACATACGCAAGTAGACACATATTAAGCTGTTATTAAAGTCATTATTTACATACGGACTATTATCCTTATCTTTTTGTTATTATGACAACGTTTTGACCGTATGGCTCTCCAACATTTATCAGGTGTTTTTTGATCCGGATAATCTTTGAGAAATTTCGAAGTTAACCCTTTTATTTAATCTACCATGTTTGGGATTATCTTGTCTCGTTCTTATTTGGTATCTTCCTGGGTATGCCGTAAAACTAAATCCGACAGCAAGGTCTCGGATTGCGGGGCTTTGAGGAGCTGTTGTTTCGAGGTTCACCCTGACCAAGGGTGGTAGCACCTGTTAGGGTTCTAATCAGCAGATAATGAATCCCGAAACTGGGGTCAAGACATTATGAAAGTATAAAAATACATTTTCATATTTAAAAAAAATAACAGAAATACATTATTTGAAAAGGAAGAGAAAAATTACCAAAGCTCACAAAAAAATTAAATTTCGGCATTAAATGACCCATAAGTAGTCGGTATGCCGTTAAATAAACCAAGCAAAAAAACGAAGCTTATCTAGTACAGCTCATTTTTTGATCGCATTGTTTCCACTGAGTAAACACTGCCAGAACATATGTTTTCATACTTTCCCCAATGTTAGTGACTTGACTGAAATTCGAACTCTGCTATCCGAGTTCTCATCCTGAGTCAATATCCATTGCACAACCCGTCCTGAGTGTGGAAGATGCATCCTTAAAGCATTCCCTGATTAGACAGCTGATGCTGTTCCTTGTCACACTTGACCGCATTCATCGAAATTCCATTTACTATTGCTGCTGCTGCTGTTGAGGCTTTGCTGATACTTCTCTTTCTTTCTGTATTAACAGCGCCTATATCGTGTTTATTTCTGTGCAAGGCGTTCCTCATAACCTACAATATGCGGTGGTTCTTTCAGCTGTCTGACACTCCAGTGTTCCTCCTTGTCCCAGTCGTTTTACGGCGATGACTAATTTTTTCTCTCCGAATTCTTAAAGATTTAGGCGCTATTTACGAATCAAATAATTCCGTTTTCGCGTTTTTGTTTATTATTATTCTTCAAAAACTAAAGTAAAATAACATTTTATTGGGTTATATATTCACCATTATTTGTAATGTCTTGTTGCCACTTATCTGCTCTTTGATACCTTTTGAGTACAATTCCACATGTTTTGATGATGTCTTACAATGATGTTCCCCATGTATAATGCCCAAGAGCCAGTCGAAGTAGAGTTTTGAAAATATAACTTTCTATAATACTAAATACATACATAAAACAATCCATTTCCAGTTAACAGGTAAATATGTTTTGTCATTGGCTAAATGTATAGCCGAAAGCGCTCGGAAAAAATAAAACATCTGGACAGTTTTTGTATAATTTATCTACTGAAAAGAAAAAAGAAAACCCTTATAAGATCATATGAGAAATTATATAAAAACTTAATCAAAGCATCTTGTGTGTCTTTTTTAATAGAGCTTGGGTATAAGTGTGTGTGTGTATGTGTGTATGCGTGTGTGTGTGTGTGTGATTAAATAATTTAGACAAACTTTGACTCCATATAGGAACAAAAATAATTAGACAAAACTTATCTAAATTAATTAATGATTCATGTCTCAAAAACATACTGGCTAAAATACTATATATATATATATATATATATATATATATATATATATATATATATATATATATATATATATATATATAAAAGACAATATTTATAAATATAAATGACAATAGGAAAACTGTAGATATTGCTGACGCGTTTCGTCCAATGTGGACTTTTTCAA
>CAHIKZ030005106.1:3917500-3925000 GCA_903632075.3 Acanthosepion pharaonis
ACTGGCCGTAAGCCTAGCAAGTATGAAACTTATTTCTCAGTTTTAATTGTCAACGGTTGCCCTTAACCGAGGTAACATTTTTTTTAATGAACTAGTTTTTACTTCGATAATCGTTGAGGAATGGGTGTTTCAACGTGATACGGCCGTAAGCCGAGTTTAATCTCTTGATTATGTTACGGCTGGCGCAACACAAAATGAGATGAAACAGATTCTTAGAAATTAAAGTTGAAAGAAAATATTACATGTAATAACGAAGAGTGGGTTTTATTTAACATATAATAAAATATATTTTTTTTATAAACAGTAGGGCTGGAGTTTTAACAGTAGAAATAATATCTCTCTATATTTTTGAGATGAGGTATTTTGTACAGTATTTACATTAGTCGGACTATTGTCCTCATCTTTGTCGCCATATTTGTCACAACGTTTCGGCCGTTGTACGCTCCGGACTTCTTCAGGTGGTTGGAATTTCGAACACATGTAAAGACATGCAATGATAACAGCAAAATTGCAATATGAGCACTGGTAAAAATGATGCTGAAAACATTAGGTTTATAATACTCAGAAGTTCATACCCAGATGTCCTCAAGGACATATGGCACAGTGGATAAAGGCGTTGGTTAGATCCAGTGACAGACCCAAAGAAGGTGAGTTCAATACCTGGTTAAGGCAGTGGAGAACTTTCAGAGGTAACTGATAACTGACATCCATCGAACTAGGAACAGTCTACTGCCATATTTATTACAACGTTTTGCCCGTTGTACTCTCCGGTCTTCTTCAGGTGGATGGAATGTCGAACTGAACCCTTTATTTCGCTCACTGGTGTAGACTGTTCTAGTTCCACTTGCCATGTTTAATATCAGTTATCTTTTGTTAATTTCCCTCTCCAAATTCTCTACTGCCTTAACCGGGTATTGAACTCAAACTCTTTGGGTCTTGTCACTGGATCTAACGAACGCCTTTATCCACTGTGCTAGAAAGTAGTTGGCTTAACGTGGAGCTCTACGAGGGAGTGACAGAGGAAATACAATACAATTAAGATTAAGGCGACGAATGGGAATTCGTCGCTAATCAGAGAATAATATTATTTTGTTCTTAGAAAAATATTTTGATATTCACATGTATATAAAATAAAGGAGTTTGGTCAATAATATCAAGGAAAAAAGGTGAAGTATTTAGCGATGGCCTTTTTTTGTTCAGGACTGTAGGAATTTAGATTCTTTCGGTCGAAGCTTTGTTCATGAATCAAAAGGACCTGAGTCAACCTCAATAGTCGTGGATGTGGGTTCAGGAGGCAACAGGTTAGTGGGTACAAACTCCTGTTTATATATGTTTTTTTTCCCTCCAGAACCCAGTAGAAGTTTCTAGAGACTTCTAAAAAGTTCCATTCTATTATTATAAAATCTAAAGGGTTTTGTGAATTGGAGCTTTTCGTAAGGTAAAAAAAGGCATCTAGTAGCTACAGATTTACGTCATCATTTTAAGCTAGGTTTTATATTTTAGTGTGTAAGTGTGAAGAAGTAGAGTAAAATGGGGTCTCGTAACAATTAACCGATTGTGAAGTTTAATCTCAGCATAGCCAATATCTCTGTGATCTGTTTCATAGTTAAGTTAATTGGTTATTTCCACCAAAAGGTGTAGGCCGGTGTTCGAGCATAGGGAATAAAGAAGGGTATGTTTCTAATTTGTCAAGAGAAAGGTGTTAGAGTCAGAAAGAAATTTCTGGGAAAGATAATGTGGAAAGGGGATTGGAAAATTCAACACTCAAAGGACATATATTTAGTCATGTCTTAAAAACAAATCTGGTGTCATTGACAAAACTAACCTGGCCGTTCATCTCGAAAAGGACCTCCAATCAGTTGTGAACTGGGGCAGGAATTGGCTGGTTAACTTTAACGCCTCAAAAACAAAACTTCTCTCTATTACTCACCACAGAAAACCATCCCTGCCCCACCCCATCATTAGAATGTCTGACGCTTAACTTCTCGAGAGCACATCTTTGCGACTACTCGGCCTCACATTAACTGCTGACCTGAGATGGAACAAATACTTTGAGTCAATTGAGTCAATTGCTTCGTCCACCGCAAGGAAAGTTGGCTCCCTGTGCCGCGCCAGGAAATTTTTCTCCCCGGAATCGATCCTTCAAATCTACAAATCAACCATTCGCCCTTGCATGGAGTATTGCTGCCATATATGGTCTGGAGCCCCTTCTGTTTGCCTCGGAGTTCTTGACAAGTATTAACCCCCTTCTTTTCCCTCCAGATATGGGTAAATAACAGGACAGTCTGGGTTCAATAACCTTAAATGGCAACTGGTCTAGCAGAAGGATAACTATGAATTTAAAACCTGCGGAGGTCCGTTTGGGGACTTTGTGGCACGTAGCGCACCAAGCCCCTGTATTCAGCTCTTGAAAATGTATGATTCGTTCTGCACAAAGCCGCCCCCACTATAATCAAAACATATGTGCAGGTGTCTGACTGTCAGTTTCCGTATATATATATATATATATATATATATATATATATATATATATATATATATATATATAGAGAGAGAGAGAGAGAGAGAGATAGATAGATAGATAGATAGATAGATAGATAGATAGATAGTCCTTCAAAAATATATACACACTTCAGGAAAATAAAAAAATCTTTAATAATTTTATCAAATTGTGATAACACTGTTTGCTGTAGTATTTTCTCGACAGATGACATTACCATCATAGTTGTAGCATACAACAAATCCTATTTGATGCTGTGTAACACGGCAAACCAACAACATTTCGCAGCTCTTAGACAAGAAATGCATCTGAAGCAATCCCACTGGTCACTTAGGCCAACGTTGCCCAAGCATGACTTCGCTGTCCTAATAAATGTCTGAAAGCTAAAAGCCACCATTTTAAACATCTCTTATGATTGCAGAGTCCAAAGGTAACTTGTATTAATCTCCTGATGTCTGAATAAATTTAGTATTACAATATCTATAAGTGTTTTTCTCCGTTCTTGAAGTGTGAATTTTGGGGCGGACTCCGCATATAGTTGCGTATTTGGGTATCAAACCCTCTATAATATAGGTTTCATTGAACTAGATTGACAAGACATTCATGTTAAGTTTTGTTTTTTTGTTTTTTTATAACAGTTTTCTTGTATGTGTACAAGTGTATGTCTTATTTTCTGGACTTAATAAATTCGGAAATTGTCGAAAGGTTTTGCTGTTTCAGAACGCTTTTGCCTGAATTGAACTGTTTTGGCCATTTTCAAGGATTATTTTTTCTTATACCCCAATCATAAATGGAGTTTAAGTGTTAGGAATACAACCACAATATGCTGGTCTTGTTCGCAAATGATCTCGGAATACTTCAATCAGAGTCACTGAGTCCGAAGATCAACGTAGACATCAGTTTCCAGAAGAGTATATCTGAACACTTCTGCGCGCCAGGCTGAAAATGATGACCCAGGGATGCAACGACTGAGGAGAAACACCTCTTCAACTGCATCTGTGAGTGAGGCTGAAACAAGATTAAGAACGCAAAAGCGGCCCTTTTCAGGACCAGCCCCCGTTCAAATTTTTAATCCCTCAGTTGCAACCTAAAGTTTTAATATAGATTTTCAAGTGGGCTGATCTTAAACTTAAACCGCTCCAATTGAACGGCAAAAGTTCCAAGCAATGAAAGACCCGGTCGAAGTCGGGTTATACTGCAAGTAAATAATATGTATCAACACCGTTTTCTCTCTTCCTTTCAGTATGACACTGAAAAGCTTGCCCGTGCATATGAAAAGATCCAATTAAAATAAGTAGACAAAACTTGTCTAAATTATTCAATGAAACATGTCTTAATAAAAACATGCTGCCAATATATATATATATATATATATATATATATATATATATATATATATAAATAAATGGGGGGGGTAACATTCAACCAGGGACCGGCAAATTATTAGTATTACATGGTAAGACTGCAAACGACAAGGGAATCATTCTGAATAATCTACTTTGCTTGAAGCGACGCTCTGAAAGTTGCGAAATCACTCGGAATATTGTCCGCGTTTTGATTGCATTCAGGACAAAATAGAAATATAGATCGATTTTATATTATTCGCCCTTAATCAATCATAAGCTGTGTGTTCGATAATATTAAAGCTGCTTCGCAAGCCCTCTACAGACTGGCACTAATAAATCGTGAAGAAGGATCTTTACCAAATAACAAACAGCACATCACTTGTAAACTTTCAACATCAGTAACGACAAAAATGGATGCCACATATAAGTGAAATATAAAATAATGTTATTATGAAGCCTACTACACTATTGAAAATAAAATTGTTTAAAGAAAAATCACACCAGTATTAGAACTGTGGACTTGATGTTTCCTTTTCTGAAAAAATATGTTAATAAAAAGATTTTATAAAATTCACCCAACAGTAAATCTCTTTGGTCGGTATATACTGAATATCATCTGTAGTGAAACTGTTTGTTTTACCTCAACGATTACTCTTACCTTTTACAAAATAATGATTCCATTTTTAATTGAATAGACGCCTGTAATTTAAAAAAGAAACGGATAGTTTATTTTGAACAACATACGTAAATGATTTACACAGTGGTTTGTCCATGAAAGATCTCGAGTACTCATCAAAATCAACGTTATCTCAGTTAAAACCGACGACCTGACATAGATAGGTCTGACCATAATTTGATTCTCCAAGAAATGGCCATTCCAACAAATAATTAATTGCCAAGAATAAACAAAGGATGCAAAGAATTATATTCGAAAAACAAAAAAAAAACAGCATCGAATGAAACCATTTTTGCTCCACGATGTAGGCCAAACCAAAAAATGGCACAAGTATCACTACACAGCCTTTTCACAGATTCATTCATTTTCAACAGTCCCATGACCGATTATGAACGTTGAGTTGCTGCGCAACAGATCAGCTGACCAACTCTATTCATATGTCTCGGTTATGTGCCAATATCTGAGCTGAAATTTGGCAAGGTATTCATTCATGCGGAGCTTGTCTTGCGGAATTATACCTGGCAGTTTCCATCCCTCTAATTACAGTTCATTTTTTTTACATATCCGAACAGCCGTTTAAACGAAAACACTTCTTTTTTTTTAAACGGGAGCGGCTCAAAAGTTACTATTAAGACATTTCAAAGAACGGCATCAAACAGTCTGTTGTTATGTTATAAATTGTCTTAACTATTTTGGAAAAAAAAAACGTATATATATAGATACATCAATATATTAACGATGAATAAAATATTTATTCTGTACAAAAAATATGTTTTCAACATGGACTTCATTCCTGTCATTGCAATAACTTTAGTCATCAATATGAAAAGGAATATTTATGATAATATATATGACCATATTTATGACAAGGAATATTTATGCCAATATTTATGACAATATTTGTGACATGGAATATTTATGACAATATTTATGACAAGGACAATTTATGACAAGGAATATTTATGTCAATATTTATGGCAATATTTATGACAAGGAATATTTAAGTTAGTATTTATGACAATATTTATGACAACAAATATCTATGACAAAGTTTATGACAAGGAATATTTATGATCATATATATGATAAGGAATATTTATGATAATATTTATCACATTATTTATGACACGGGATATTTATGACCATATTTATGACAAGGAATTATTACGATAATATTTATGACAATATTTATGACAAGGTATGTTTATGTCAATATTTAGGACAAGGACAATTTGTGGCTATTTATGACAAGGACTATTTGTAGTTATTTATGACAAGGAATATACGATAATACATTTATCTCAAAATTTAGCTAATATTACTTAGACTTTGGGATACTTAGACTTTGGGATCTAAACTTATATAAATTACTACCGAGAATTTTTAAAGTAATATATTTTTTTTATTTTAAACAGTAGGTGTTACGTCTATAGACCTGCATGCTCGAGTAAACTTAACCAAGAAAATAATCTTCCCGGCAGGTTTCGAATATATGTCCCCCTTTATAGGAGAAATCACCATTTGGTCTCTCGTATTCAAAACCAGTGGCCACAAACAGCGTCAACGTAAACAAGGTCCTATTTTCCCCTTTATTAAAAAAATGCACACCTCCTAGTTCAGTTAGTCTCGAAATCCAACATCAGTTCCGTTTCTTATGCCAAAAGTAAACAAAGCAAGCTTCAAATATTATATATATATACATATATATATATATATATATATATATATATATATATATATATATATATATATATATAAAAGTGAACATATAAGTCAATACTTCAGGCGACAGTCTGTTTCATGTTATATGCAATCGTCACGGCCAAACAGACTGTCGCACTAAGTGTTGACTGTCGCCTCTATGTTCACGTTTATATTTACACACGCTCTATCTCTGATATTGAGCACATTATCCCATAAATATAGCACATCTTCAGACTATATTTCTTCATATATATATATATATATATATATATATATATATATATATATATATATATATATAGACACACACAGAGGGTGTCCATAAAGTTCGTGTGCACTTTAAAAAATTATAACTTTATTTGTATTTGCGATAGAAATAATCTGTAAAATTGTTATAAAGTTTAATTTACCTAGTTTAAGTATAGCTAAAATAACTAATGTGATTTCAGGCATTACTGTAAATCAGTTGGCAAATGTTTTCCGTGAACTGCAAAATCGTATTACCCTTTGTATTACTAATAATGGAGGACATGTGGAAACTTAAATAAAATTCCAATAAAATCTTTAAAAAATATAGATTTACTTCTTTCTAATCCTTTTTACAAATTATTTCTATCACAAATACAAATAAAGTTAAAACATTTTTAAAGTGCACACGAACTTCATGGACACCCTGTATTTGAGTCCATCAGAATTTACAAAATTTACGGAAATAAGGAAAGAATGAAGGAAACCATATTACCCTTTGTATTGCTAATGATGGCGGACATGTGAAAACTTAAATAAAATTTCAATAAAACGTTAAAAAATATAGATTTACTTCTTTCAAACCCTTTTTACAAATTATTTCTATCGCAAATACAAATAAAGTTAAAATAATTTGTAAAGTGCACACGAAGTTTATGCACAACATGTATATGAACATTTAATCATTGCACAGATTGCGATGGACGGGTCATTTTATCTGTATAGCAGATGACAGAATTCCAAAACATAATGTTTGGAGATATGGAAATGGGAAAAAGACCGCAACACAAGCCGACACTTCGTTACAAAGATTGCCTTAAAGAGTCACTATACAAGTGCAATATTGGTCTGGTTAACTGAGAGACCCTAGCTGAAAACCGGCTTTCTTGGGGAGCTGGTATTGATGACGGCGTCAAGATCTTCCATGAGTCATCACAAAAGTATGCAGAACTCAAGAGAGGGCTTCAGATCGCTGAATTTCCATGTGACCAATGCAATCGGATATCTCTCTCCAGGGAGAGTCTGCC
>CAHIKZ030005106.1:3927500-3935000 GCA_903632075.3 Acanthosepion pharaonis
TTCATTTGTTTGGCTATGATTTTGTGGCCCTGTGTTTCAAGTTTTTTCGGTCATCACACAAACTGGTTTATTTTTTAAAATTGGATCTATTTATGCTTGTTTGACTATGTTTGATTCCCCCTCCCACCACAAAACTCATATCCATACAACTTATATATATATATATATATATATATATATGTGTGTGTGTGTGTGTGTGTGTGTGTGTGTGTGTGTGAGTGCGTGTGTGTGTGTGTGTGTGCAGGTATGTAGAAAAATAGGAAAGAACACGTTAGGTAAATAATCCAGGGTTCTTTAGTATTTTTGTTTTTATTTAAAAAAAAAAAACAGTACTCCATACAGAAGTAGAGCTAAGATTATAATTCTTTTTTTAATAATATAATTCCTTCGCTACGTAAGAGTTCTCATGTTTCAAAATCGAGAGCTGAAACTATCAATATAATTATTAAAATTAAACTGAATTAATGTAGCAGGCCCTGTTTCAACCTGAAGCGAAAATTTAGGAATAACCAATTTTTACGTATCGTTATAAGCATGTTCATTCGTTACTATGGAAACGGCTGGGGTGACCATATTTGATAAGTTGCCTAAGAGTTAATTTTCATCCACATATCAGTCACCTTCAGAAAGAGGTCAAGCTGAGGTAGGGCGGGGTGTCTATTTCAAAGCGAAGGATGTCTTTCTTGTACGCACATCGTCTGGTTGGTCACGGAGAAAGATAGATTTTGGCACCATAGTATCTTGTTAAGTGTCTGGTTAATTTTGTTTTATTTTATTTTATTTATTTATTTATTTGTTTATTTTCAACGGGCTGTTTCATATATAAATGCGTCGCGCTGAACTACAATTTGCTTTTTTGACGACTTCATAAAGGGTTTTTCCCTTTAATGATTGGATTTTTAGCATTTTATTAAACTATGAAATTTGATTATTATTTTATGCTAATTATTTAATGCGAAATTTTGTCGATGTCGTAAAAAACCGTTAACTCATGTGTATGGTTTAATAAATTTTCATTATTTAGAAACTTAATTATGTGTAGTTTTCCATGTCGGCATAAAGGGCATGGGTCTTCCCAGATTTTACAAGTTCTTGTTCTATTTACTATTTTCCATTTTACTTTTGGTGTTTTATTCATTTCTTTTAAATGCCAAAAAATATTTGTATAGCGATGTCTTATTTCTACTTTTAATATTATTGAAGGAGATTTGTGCTGGTTCCACATAATTTTAAATTCATTCTTCGTTGAACCAATGTATATCCTATCAGTGTTAGGACGCTCAATGGATGAGATAGTGTTACGGGACCTTACCCATAATAACATAATGGACTATTCCATACGTAATAAATACTGCGCCTCAAGAGGAAGCAGGGAGTTCAGCCCGAAGTCGGGCGACCGGCTGACCGGCTGATCAGTTGCACTCTCTTCCTTCGGGCGGGGAGGAACCCGAAAGAGGCTACGCCGAAGGGCGGAGTCTCTTTCGGGGAGGTAAACCGACCCTGAACCCGTTTATACGGGTTCAAAGGGCATATTTTTGGCCGAGCCCACGGGCTCGGAGACCCCACGTTAAACCGGCCTTGTGCCACATGATGCCCTCGTTGGGGGTGGGGTGACTAAATACCGTTTAGTCTGAAGTCTGGAGTGAAGTACGTCAGGAGTCTGTCAGTCAGTCAGAACGAGCGAGTCAGTCAGTCGAGTCAGAGGCAGTCCGAAACAGAGTCGCGTTCAGACAATTACTACTAGACCTGATTGTTCGTACTAACACTTTCTACTTCTCTGTTTATATTCCTGTTTGTAATATATCTATGTTATTCCATATACGTGTTCGAATTCTTCTTTATTGGTTCTACCTTGGACTATCGCTGTGGTACAAGGAACCGGACCATAACAGATAGTAAACTGGTATACTACGGATTTTATGAGGTATTATTTTCCATATTATATATATATATATATATATATATATATATATATAGTAAATTTGTAACTTTGATTGATGTTATATTCAGCACCTCAACTCTAGATTTGTGTAGAAGAACTATTTACTAATCTTTTTGTTCACCCCTCAGGTGATTTCAGTAATGTATAATTACTAATTCAAACGTTACTTTTAGTCGACACACACACACATATACACACACACACGCACGCACACATACACACAGACACACACACACACACACATATATATATATTGATGTGTGTCAAAAGTAATCGATGTCCCTTTCAGCAACCAGACTCCAGAGATTCGTAGGCAGAGCACTCCGTCCACTCTTCAGTGGATATTAGCAATTTACCAAATAAATAAATAGATTGGGTCTTTTGATGAGATTTGAGATTGTGATTTGAACCGAGAATTCTGTTACACTTTTTGTTATTATATAAGAAAAATAACACGCAGATACATCCCTCAAACTTACAAATACACACACTCATACATACATACATACATATATATATATATATATACATATATATATATTGAGAGAGAGAGAGAGACATACACTTATACATATATATATATATATATATATATATATATATATATATATATATATGTGTGTGTGTGTGTGTGTGTGTGTGTGTGTGTGTGTGTGTGTGTGTGTGTGTGTGTTTAATATTTAGGATAGGAAAAAACGCTTAACGAATGCAACCATGTTTCGATGCGTATTAATACATCTCATCAGGCTTTAGTAAATAGTCCTGTTATTTACCAACGCCTGGTGAAATGTTAATACGCATCGAAACATAATTGCATTCGTGTAGCGTTTTTTTTTTTACATATTTTTGATGAAATATCCTAAAATAAATAATATTGCTCTACTTTTGTATTGAGCCTCTTTTAAATTGAATGTTACAAACGTAGCAATTTCACTCTATTCTTTCTCATTTTACGTGGATATATATATATATATATATATATATATATATATATATATATATATAATGCATTTATTTACTAAATTACTATATATATATATATATATATATATAATGCATTTATTTACTAAATTTATATATATACATAAATAAATATATATATATATATATATCTGTGTGTATGTGTTTGTATGTATGTGTTTTTATGTGTGTCTTTGTATGGGTGTGCGTGCGTGTGACTATAAGTGAATATTGAGGTCAAAACCGAGAGTCAACAGTTTCTTTTTCAAAAGCAATAGCCATGGTGTGAAAATTCCGTTCAAGCACAAAACAGACTGTTGTCATTTGGTGTTGATCCCAGAGTCCAATTATATATGTACACACGCTCTGTCTCTGATATGGAGGAATTTTGCCCATAGATATACCATACCTAAAAGGTATATTTCATATATATATATGAGAGAGCATGTGTCTTATATATATATATATATATATATATATATATATATATATATATATATATATATATATATATATACATTGAGTGAGAGAAAGTGAGAGAGAGAGAAAGTGTGTGATTTAAATAGAACGTGTGGATAAAGTAATCCGGATATCATCGCTGTCAGTTACACGTTTCAACGCCATCTTCAGGCGAATATATATATATATATATATATATATATATATATATATATATATACAGAGAGATGGAGAGAAAGAGATAGATAGATAGATAGATAGATAGATAGATAGATAGATAGATCATATCAATCAGTAAATGGTAAGTATAATCAAATAGATCTTTTTAATATAAAATATTAAAAAGATCCATGGAATTATTGCTAAACTCTTTGATGATGTATTGAGATTTTCCTTTGATGTGGATATATTTCCTCTGATATATATATATATATATATATATATATATATATATATATTGAGTGAGAGAGAAAAAGTGTGTGATTTAAATAGAACGTGTGGATAAAGTAATCCGGATATCCGGATTACATCATCGCTGTCAGTTACACGTTTCAACGCCATCTTCAGGCGAAGACATGCAGTGTGGATTCCAATGCACGCACTGTCTATAATTATAAGCCCTCGATCTTCGATATTGAATACTCTTCTCCTATAAATATAACAAATTGTCACAACACACCCTCGCATACAAATGTATACCCACATGGACTCACGCCCGCACACACGCTTATATATATATATATATATATATATATATATATATATATATATATATAGAGAGAGAGAGAGAGAGAGAGAGAGAGAAAGAGCTTTTAGGTCCGAGAAATTTTCACTATACTTTGGCATGTACAGACAACGCCGAAATTATTTTTCTTCCACCCATCAATTTTGAAAATTTTTATGCATTCCTCAGAATCTAATATCTATATGTTAGCAAGATTTTCGTATGTTAATAAGCACAAAGAAAGGAATTAGAAACTAAATTATCAGAACAATAGGTTAAATACAACAAATTGTTCAGGCGAATTATGCAAAATAGTAAAACACGGAGTTGACTGTAAATATAAAAGTTCCCTGGACTTTATAGATAATACTACTACTACTACTACTACTAATAATAATAATAATAATAATAATAATAAACATTTAAAATGCGAAGGAAATGCATTATCTGCGGTCAAGACTTAAGGATAGGAGATGTATATATATATAACAAACACACACACACGCTAATATATATATATTAGATAACTTTCTCAATAATGATTTTACTGAAAATATATAACTTGAAAATAATGCTGAAAACATTGTACAATGACACATTGTTAGAAATTGGCTGTTATTTTTTGTAGATAAAAACTTTTAGTAAAAGATTGAAGATTTTTTAGTAGAAGGAAACCAGGGAATTTTACTTTTCAAGAATTAATGTAAACATTTTGAGTGAATAAATATGAATGTCAAACGTTTGTTGCATAAAATTGATCATAAATGCATTAAAATGCATTTTAAATTATTTTACCATAGAAATGTATTCTAAATGGTTTTAAAATAGAAATGAAAAGTTGGAAAACGTAAACAAAAATCACAAATGGACCCAATATGAATGCCAATCAACATCCGTGTTATTCAATGATTTTAAGTTTATTTTATTTATTTGACATATACAATAGAATCTGTTGTTATCATCACGTCATCCTGGTGACAGATTTTACCAAAGCCATGCAGCATGGCAGTCTCGGGTTCGATTTACATTCAGGATACAAGTCAGAATTTTTTTATATAACTGCATATAAGTACATATTCATAAAGTTTTAAAATATTTGAATATATGAGAAATATATAAAGAAAATCAATTAATTCTATATAACATCAATTTTGATATTCACGCTAATCCAAGAATGTATGTATATATATATATATATATACATATATATATATATATATATATGTATATATATATATGAGTTAAGTTATGAAGAACTTGGTAATCCGTATGGGTAATCCCAAGCAGGATGAAATCCTGAGAGCTCAATGTAAATCCAGAGCTAATATTTTAAAGCAAAACAGACCACTTTAAGGTACCATTATAATAATTTATTTCACCAGAGCCCTTTTAAAGGACCCCGGATCATCAGATAGCACTTCCAAAAATGAAATGAAACGAAAAATGATATTAAAATTGATGGGTAACGGAAGTTTTGTAATTTAACAGAGAGTGTAAAAGGAGTAGTTAGAGAGATATGATAGAGTTTAGGAAGGGAGTAATTAATAAACTAAACACTCCTTATTACCCTCTTTCTTAAATTACAAAAACTGGGAAAGTCAAGGAATTTTACTTTTCAGGAATCAATGTAAACTTTTTTTCATCGTTATTATTGTTTTTTAACAAGTAATTTCATAAGACTAATAATGGTTTTATCTATAGAGTCAAACTTACAAAAACGCCCACACTCCACATGCATATATATATATATATATATATATATATATATATATATATATATATATATATATATATATATATATATATACAAACTAGAATAAATCATAATGAGCCAAACAAACCTACCTAGGTTTCACCTAAACGTATCTTCACGGTAAACTAGCCAGTGGACCCTGAAGATCCGTTTAGGTGAAACCTAGGTAGGTTTGTTTGGCTCATTACGATTTATTCTAGTTAATCGCTCTACTTAACGTATTGAGCAATCTACGTTTTAGCCTTTCTACTCGTTCAGGGTTTTTTTTTCTTTGGGCTAAGAACTTAAAGCACTTGGCGATTTGTTTCGTCTTCTTCTGATACTTTTAGTTCTTTCTTTTTATTATTTCCAATTTTTTCCACGGGTACCGAGTTGTCTTGACATAATTGCAAGTTGAGCTTGAGGTTTTCGAAACGAGTACTACTATTAATATACATACATACACACACACACACACACACACACACACACACACATATATATATATATATATATATATATATATATATATATATATATATGTATATTTAAATTCATGAATTAGATTCAAACTGATAAAGATGATACCTTAACTGTCTTTTACAATATTAAAAGGGTACTATTAGTCGGGTAAACAAACTGTTAAACTTTAAATGTTTTTTTAATGTGCTCTCCATGAATGTGTTAATAAATACAGTATTTAACTTATATTAAATCTCTAAATTATTTGTAAAAAAATTAAATATTTAAATTGCTACCAAGGATCAAATTAATTTCTTCGTAGATTCTTTTAGACATCTAAATTACTATCAAAAATTAAAATCTATGTTTTTTTTTACATAAATTGCTAAAACTTACAACCCCTCTAGTTTATATGTAAAACCCATTTACAGCCTCTTTCTCGTTACTTCCCCCTTCTTTCTTTTTCCTTTTTCTTTATTCTTTTCTCTCTTCTCCACTCCCATTTCAGTATATCAATTCTGTTAAGTTAACCGTCGAAATAGGTCAAGGTCTGGGTCACTCATCCTCCCCCAATACTAAGTATGATTGAGAGAGATATGAAATTAATCCCTCCCTAAACTCTACCATGTCTCTTTAAATATCCCTTTTACACTCTCTGTTAAATTACATAAACTTACACTACCCATCAATTTTAATTTCATTTTTCGTTTCTTTTTTTGGAAGCGCTATCTGATGATTCAGCGTCCTTTAAAAGGGCTCTGGTGAAATAAATTATTATAATGGAATCTTAAAGTGGTCTGTTTTTCCTTAATATATATATATATATATATATATATATATATATATATATATATATATATTCTACTTACATACGAAATATTTTCCTGGACATTGTTGTTGTTCTGCTCTCCAGCCGTCATCAGGTGTATGTCGATGCAGGTCACCTTCAAGCAATTTCGAAATGAACCCTTTATTTAATCTTTAGAGATAGACCGTTCTCGTCCCACTGAGAACTGTCCAAAGATACAATCGGCTACTGGATTAAATCGGTGGTTCTTGAATTCGGTGATGTGGTCATTCTGAGTTCAATCCCAACGTCGGGCAGTGTCTACTTGGTCTTAGTGGAAATATAGCGAGCAATAGCCGAGCAGATCTAAAAATAAAAACTATACGAGACTTCCCTAGACATGGGTGGAATAATAAAGAGTTCAGATCAGAATC
>CAHIKZ030005106.1:3937500-3940000 GCA_903632075.3 Acanthosepion pharaonis
ATCTATCTCTCTCTCTCTATATATATATATATATATATATATATATATATATATAGTTTATAACTTGATATTTTTATAAATTTGTTGCTAATTTAAGGTTAATTCAGTTTCACAACCCTATTAATAATAAATTTTTAAGAACACATGATTGTTTACCCCATCTAGATTTTCTTGCATGGCTTTTCATAAAAAGAAAAGATTATCGCCAAAAGGTCAATAGTTTAGCTGAGCTTAAGGAACACATTCAGTATGCAGTACAGGAAATCACACCCGAAAATGCTTCAAAATCTGTAACGTTAAGGACAGATTTGAAATTGGTAAGGATAGAGACGGAACATTTGTTCAAAATATTCAATAAAGATTTGATGTAAGATTTATAAATCTATCTTTCTATCTATCTATATTTGCTCCTATCTATCTATCTATCTATCTATCTATCTATCTATCTATCTATCTATCTATCTATCTAAGTTTGCTCCTATCTATCTATCTATCTATCTATCTATCTATCTATGTGCATTGGCGCCTGCTTGAAAAGCTATCGATTTGTTTGATATCTATCGTAGAGTTCGTTTCTACCTGGAGTTACATGCATACACACGCACTGTATCGTAATCGCCAATGTATATATATACACTTGAAGCCTTAGCAGATATGTGAAACGCAGATGATTGCATGTATATATTTCACTATCTACAGAAAATATTGCGTCTATAACCGTTTGTTGATATGCTCAAAAATATTTAATTGGTACTGTACGGTTGGATTCGAGTTGAAAATGCCTGTGAAACGAAGGTACCCAGAGATTGTCATTGACTAAGGAAGATATATAAAGGAGGTCGAAAAGTCTGCTACCTGATAAGAGGAAGATTGGCAAATTAAAAAGAAAAGGTAAAAAAAAGGAAAAGGGATTTTTAAAAAAAAAAGGATTTCAAGAAGGAAGAAATATATAGGAAAAAAGAGGAGAAGTTAATAATTAAGTAATAAGCATAAAACTGTGTCAGTTCGTTTTATAATTTAATTGAAATTGATATTTAATTCTGGAACAATATATATATATATATATATATATATATATATATTATGCATTGGTACATTAGAACATGCACACCTCCACTACAAAGAGTATATCTTGTTTCACCGTTAATTTTTTAACGTTTCATCAGGTGGAAAATCACGATGCTACTGAGCCCTGTTTTAAATTAATGATTTGAACGCTAAAATCTTACTCTTCGTCCTTTTGCACACACACACACACACAGATATATATATATATATACATAAAGTGAACATTGAAGTCAACACTCAGAGGCGACAGGCTGTTTCATGGTGGACGTCATTGTCAGAACTGACGATGGCGTCCATTATGAAACAGTATGTCGCTTTCAATGTTAACTTTTATATTTATATTTACATACTCTCTATCTCTGATTATTGAGAAGTTTATACCATAAATATAGCACACCTTAAAACTATATTTCTTCATATATATATATATATATATATATATATATATATATATATATATATATATATATATATATATATATTTAAAGATATTTTTGTAGGTACAAAATTTAATGATCGAAATAAAAGTGTAAAATTTAATATTACCAGACATATTAAAATATAAAAAAAAAAAAAAAACACAACAAGGGGGAAGCAACCGGTTTCGCTCCCGCTCTTCAGGCTTCAACGGGAGATTCAAAAAATGTACAATAGAGGAATTGAGGTGGGGGGGTGTTCATATATCTAAATATGTCTGCGTGTTTGCGTATTATATTCAGATTATGTGTGTATTGTATTTTGCAAGATTTCACCATTACTAACCCATATCTTCTATTCAAATGTATCTAAGTTGTAAAAAATTGGTCATTTTTTAATTTTGAATTTTATACTATAATTTAATATTTTTTTTAGTTAGAATA
The DNA here is from genome assembly GCA_903632075.3 of Acanthosepion pharaonis. Taxonomy (NCBI): domain Eukaryota; kingdom Metazoa; phylum Mollusca; class Cephalopoda; order Sepiida; family Sepiidae; genus Acanthosepion; species Acanthosepion pharaonis. Next base: position 3,939,429 of record CAHIKZ030005106.1, read on the forward strand.
AATTCTATTTTAGTTTAATAGTTCCGAGCGCATTCGGCTATACCTTTGGCCATTATCAAGAAGGTTTGTAATTTTTGCGGTAATCGGCTTTATCCAAAATTACGTAGGTATTAGCTTTATCAGCTCGTCTAATAAAAATTTCGGTTTTGTTTTTTAGTTCTTTCGTGGTGCAATGTCCACTTCGGTACAAAATAGCAGTAATAAAAAAACTTCCTAAAAAGAGCACACCAGAGTTCATCCTCTCGACTACTCTTCCTTAAAGAACTCAATAATGTAAAACAAACACTAATCAACAACGGCTTCCCTAACCACCTTATAGATCACCAAATTAGACTATTTCTCCCCAAAGTAAATAATAACGATAGTGAACACACAGTCAAAAATTACATAAACATTTTTTACAAAAACCAAATCACATTAATTTCAAACAAAACGAAACTTCACTTAGAAATATTATAAACCCAATTGACCTGAAAAAAAATCAAATTAATTATCTATTATAAAAAATTTAAGACAGCCAACCTTATCCTCAAAAATAACAACACACCAAGCAAATCAAAATTACAAAGAAC
>CAHIKZ030005106.1:3947500-3950000 GCA_903632075.3 Acanthosepion pharaonis
TCCTTATTCAAATTGTTGATGACGCGCTCATTCCCAGACAATCTAACTACGGTCTGCTCAGCATAGTCGCAGTATGCGTTGAATGTTGGGTGTTGAATAAACACAAAATGTACCTGAGCAAGCGTCTGCAACAGGGAATGGCTAGCCGCCCTATTAGACGGGTATCCTCGAACACGAGAATATATATATATATATATATATATATATATATATATATATATATATATATATATATGTTCAAAACCTGCATGCAACCAAACCAAACTTTGTTCTGACATAATATATTCATTTCGAGAAAATTTAACAACTCCTCATATATATATATATTAACATTAATACTACATAATTGCATATTCAGATTTTTTGTTTGTTTTTTCTGTATTTTTCTTTCATACTGTCGGATCTATATCCATATATTTGCTTACATATATATATATATATATATATATATATATATATATATATATATATATATAAACGGTGTTTCAACAACTTGAACCGATTAAAATGTTAATTAGGTTTAAGCGTCTAATGTTTCTTCTTTTTCATACAGATTTGTCAGACATTTGGGCGATATTATTTTTCACATATTAGAGCCATGACTTAAATAACATGATCCAATAGAGAAATAAATAAATTTTCACCAATAACACTGATGTAATTACTGCTGATTTTGATCCGTCTTAATGAAACACCCTGATATATATTCCGGCTTAATGAAACACCCTATATATATATATATATATATATATATATATATATATATATATATATATATTATTCATATGCATGTATGTGCGCGTGTGGTTAGAAAGTTCACTTTCTTACTCTGCGACTCAGGTTCCAGGTTCACTAGGGTCGATTTTTCAGCATCACGAATATACGGTTGTGAGTTTCATGCAATGTTGTAGTTTTTCGCAATGTTAAATCGGAGAGCCGAGTTCGAATTCCAGTTGGGTTCGTTGCATTCATATCTACATTAATACTTATTGGACAAGTAGTAATCTTCTTGCATCCACAGTCATTCTCTTTATCCTATGTCTATATATATATATATATATATATATATATATATATATATATATATATATATATATAAACAGCTGATCAAATGAATAAATCTAACAAACACAAACACATACACATATATATGGGTGGGTGTGTGTGCGTGTCCTTTCCAAAATTCAACGTTTGTCAAAAAAAAAATTTGCCAAAAACAAAAGTTTAATTAAGAAAAATATTCAAAAACGAAAAAAAAGTGCAATTAAAAGATTTCATATGTGTATGTGTGCATGTGCGTTTGTATGTATGTATGTGTCTGCGTCTGTGTTTTATCCATGCTAAAGCAATATATATATATATAAATATATATATATATATATATATATATATATATATATATATATATATATATATATATATATATATATATATGTATATATATATATATATATATATATATATATATATATATATATATATATATATATATATAAAAATGTAAATCTGTGTGTATGTGTGTGTGTAGTAGAAAATGAATGATTACATCCTCTCACACATACAACTATATACAGTGAGAGTATGTGATAATCAGAGTGATAGAACGAGAGTAAAAGATTTGTTATATTCACTAGTATATATATATATATATATATATATATATATATATATATATATATATATATATATAATCTTCTATAATTTTATATATCAACAAAGATCATTTAGAAAGATTATAACGAAATCCTTTTCAGTTTGACACATTTTTTAATTCGCACACACGCTCTTGAATGAACTTTTATTACTTAAAAAATATGTTAGATTTATAAATAAAGACCCATTACTTCTTCATATATATATGTATATATATATATATATATATATATATATATATGTATATATATGTGTGGGGGGGGCGCGTGCGTGCGTGTGTGTGTGTTTAATCCTGAAGATATATATGTATGTTTATACGTGGTATTATCTAGCTATATATATATATATAAATATATATATATATATATATATATATATATATATATATATATATATATATATAGATATTAGTGGAAAATATACATACATATGAAAAATATATCTAAAAAATTCCCATACATGTATATTTTCAGAAAAAATTTTTCCAAGAGGAAGGATCAGGTACAACTCAATGTCTAGGACAGGTAAGGATATCCGTCGACTTTTCTTTCTCTCCTCTTTTAAATTCCCCACCCACCCCATCTCCTAAAATTCTCTGTTAAGGTTTCATGTCCCTTCTCCTCATACTTACTCTTTCTCTAAATTCGTTTTTTGATTTCCGGAGTTGTTTTTCTGTTTTCATTTTTGAATTTTAGGTCTGATGATTTGGATCGTATTTACGATTCAATGGAATAAATTATGACCATGGAATATTAGTGTTTAAGCCTTTTTTTTATATATATATATATATATATATATATATATATATATATATATATATCAATGGACATTACGTTCAATACCCGCC
>CAHIKZ030005106.1:3960000-3982500 GCA_903632075.3 Acanthosepion pharaonis
GCAATCACACACTTGATTATGTAAAATTTTATATCTTTCGATACAAATCAATACTTAAATATACTTTTCATATACCTGTCTATAAATATATATATATATATATATATATATATATATATATATATATATATATATATATATATATATATATATATATATATATATATATATATATATATATATATATATGTATGTGTACACATATATATATATATAAATGTATGTATGTATATATATATATATATATATATGTATATATATGTGTATGTATATATATACATTTATATATATATATTAGTCTGAGAATGGATATTAACATTTTTGTATGTGAAATGATATGTAATGACGACTTCTTACGCCTTCGTGTGTCTTAAGTTCAAAACAAAATAAAAAATTCAGTTTATCTCTATTCCCCACTTTTGTTCGAATTCTATATCCTAATAAAACATATATATATATATATATATATATATATATATATATGACTACGCACACATACATATATATCATATGTGAGCACGTATATATATATATATATATATATATATATATATATATATATATATATATATATATATATATATATATATATATATATATGAGCGTACTTTCTCATAAATCAGTGGCCTTACGATGGAAAGTACATTTAATTTAACCGGTACTATTTTTTTTTTTTGAACACAATCTTCTTTTTTGTCAATCGACTTAAATCATTTTTGCGTATTATCCACATAGAGATGACGTTGTACACCGAGATGTTCAGATCAAAATCCATCTAATAAATATGTGTCAAGCTGCATACACACACACACACATACATACATACATACACACACTCACACATATGCTTATTTATATATACATGCATATATCTATATATATATGCATGTATATATAAATATATATATATATATATATATATACACATATATATATGTCGCTGTGTGTGTCTGTATATGTACATATATACATATACAGATATATATATATATATGTGTGTGTGTGCGTGTGTATGTGTGTGTGCGTGTGTTTGTGAGTCTGTCTCTATGTGTGTTCATACGTTCATATTATCGAAATAATAAATTGTGTCTCTTACCTGTTTGCACCTGTAATAATCCCTGGATTTTATGACCTCGTCGGATCAATTTATGTATAGATATACTTATATGTATCTCAATACTTCTTTTTAAGGTATGTCTGGTTCGTTCTTTTATTTTTAAAATTCTCCTTCTTTTTCCTATATATTTCTTTCTTCTTGAAATCCTTTTTTTTTTAAATCTCTTTTTCCTTTTTTTTACCTTTTCTTTTTAATTTGCCAATCTTCCTCTTATCAGGTAGCAGACTTTTCGACCTCCTTTATATATCTTCCTTAGTCAATGACAATCTCTGGGTACCTTCGTTTCACAGGCATTTTCAACTCGAATCCAACCGTACAGTACCAATTAAATATTTTTGAGCATATCAACAAACGGTTATAGACGCAATATTTTCTGTAGATAGTGAAATATATACATGCAATCATCTGCGTTTCACATATCTGCTAAGGCTTCAAGTGTATATATATACATTGGCGATTACGATACAGTGCGTGTGTATGCATGTAACTCCAGGTAGAAACGAACTCTACGATAGATATCAAACAAATCGATAGCTTTTCAAGCAGGCACCAATGCACGTAGATAGATAGATAGATAGATAGATAGATAGATAGATAGATAGATAGATAGATAGATTTTCGTGTTTTTTTTATTTTATGTTTTAAAACTCGTTCTGTTAATATAATTCGTACTTTGGATTTATTTTAAATCTCATGTCTTAGTGAAGCGATATGATAAAAAAAAACAATGTCTTGTTGATGCCTATATGACGTTGAAACTACATTGATATACCTGAAATGTGCGTTTTCTTAGTTAATCTCATCGATTTCTCTGAACATTGTATTTTATCGAGCACCCACTTTTTTATCTGTAGACACGGTTTTTATGACTTTTTTAGGATAAGTATTGCAGAAACTATTCTTAACTTATAACAAACACATTACAATGTATAAAAAATACTCTTATTCGTAACAGAATGACAAATTAAAAATCATATTGACAACCTTTTTCTTTAATATCTGTTTTTATTCTTATTGGTATATATTTTAAATCTTGCCTATATTCTTGGTTTTGATCAGAGAAAAATTTATATATATATATATATATATATATATAAATACACACACATATATATATAAATATCTATTTATATGTCTGTCTAAACAAGAATCAAGACTACATATATATCTTGGATGCGATATTCATTTATTCTGTATGTATGTATGAATGTGTTGATTCCTTCGTTCGTTTAAATCTTAGACCGAACATGTAAGCCAAATATACACACACGGGACGGAGAATATATATTTACATATATATTTCTATGTGTGTGTGTATGTGTGAGTGTGTGTGTGCGCGCGCGTGGGTGTGTGAGTGTATGTTTCCGTATATAGAATGATATAAATGTCTCAGTGATTTAGTGGAAATAAACTTAGATAGATAGATAGATAATGAACAAATATGATCAGATTGAGATAGATAGATTTGAATATATTTAGATAGATAGATAGATAGATAGATAGATAGATAGATAGATAGATAGATAGGCAGGTAGGCAGGCAGGATTGTTGGTATTTTTTTCTTACTTTTCAAAAAAAAGCATTTTGCAAGCAACAGGTGTAATTACTTTTGTGATGTTCTGGAATCGGATGTTCGTTGGACTCTCGTTTTTTTTTTTGTTTTTTTTTTTCGTTTTTTTTTCTTTTTCCCCCTTTTTTTTTAGTTTTTGGTGGGTTTCGGGCAAAACAAATAGGGTCCGTATGAAATATTTAGTGTAACGTAAATCTTCGTCAGATGAACTCGATGTAACAAAGCGTAAAACAAACGAAAAAAAGAAAATGGCAATAAAGATTCTTAAACAAAAATAAAGAATTTAACTTGTCTTTAAGAAAAAGTAATCAAAGATAAGGCAAGCAAGCGGTAATGAACGTGTGTGGCCATATATTCCACGGCGTGGTTTTTTTTGTAGCTGTATTTTTTTTTTAAATAAATATCTTTATAATGTTTATGTTTGCGTGCGTAATTTAGAGTTTATGTATGCAACTTAAACTCGTAGGATATTGCAAATATATATAAAAGAAAATACCTGTAGATTAATTAAAAAAACAAACTCTTTAGCATCGATATTTGTACCGTAAGAAGAATACTTTTGAAAGAATGATGTAACTTAATCTAACCTATCACTTCGTTTTTTGTTAGCGTGTTTTTATCTTTTGTTTTTAGTATTAGTGTTACTAGTGATGCTCTTTAAGACCAGGTAATAACTGCCCCAAAATATTCAACATATAATTTATCTCTCTCTCTCGATTTCAATGTTTTTTTTTTGTTTGTTTGTTTTGCTTTCTTGTTTTTTTTTCCTGTTAATATTCTTTTTCTTCTTCTTTTTCTGTAAATTAATTGGGGCACACATGAACGCCTAACATTTAATAGTAATCCTCGTCGACGTAAGGATACTTGAGCTGCTAGTGCAATTACTACTTCTGCTACTGCTACACGGGCGAGCTTTCCTTAGTATAATAGCAGAAACAATAGTAATAAGAGAAATAATTGCGATTTAGGTATTAGCAGTAGCAAGTGTGGTTCTGGTAGTAGTAACGTTCTCTCGAAGGGAAGATAAAAATTGCTATGTTTTGCGTCTGAAGCGTGTGGAAGCGGGTCTGGAATACGGATCGCTGGTGCACACGGAAGATTTCGCGCGCACAAGAAAGCGATTCTAGTCTTGTTAACCACAAAAAGGTACTACACTCCTGGGGAACTCATCGCAGTGTATTGGTCAGTAAATTAAATTTTTAGTGGGTTCGGTCCTTAATGGATACAGTGTCCTTGTACCAAACTAGGCTTAGTAATTAGCAGTTAGTGGTTCTGGTTAGTAATTATATTTAGACCCAAATACTATTCCGAAACAGATCTAAGGTCGACCGGGAAAATGGAGAAAAGTCAATCCCAGCAAAAATTTTTGTCCAGTTTTTTAATTAATATAATCATATTTCCTCTTTCACCCTCTCTCTCTCTCTCTCTCTCTCTCTCTCTCTCTCTCTCTCTCTCTCTCTCTCTCTCTCTCTCTCTCTTTTTCTTTTCTTTTTTCAGGGATTCACACGTGAATTTTATTTTTAAGGGTTTATTTGTTGTTTTCGTATGTTTCCCTAAAGTGTGATTTTTCTTTGTCGGGTACATTTACTGGTCAGTTTCACGATAAAATTTTTATTTTTCGAAAACTTTTCTCCAGGGTCACACACACACACGCACACACAACCAAAACCAAACAACACACACACACACACACACACACACACACACACACACACACACACACACACACACACACACACACACACACACACACACTTTCTCTCTCTCTCTCCCTCTCTGTATCTCTCTATATTTCTGAGATGAGGTATTATGTACATTATTTACATTAGTCTGACTATTGTCCGCATCTTTGTCGCCGTAATTATTACAACGTTTCTGCCGTTGTACGCTCCGGCCTTCTTCAGGTGATTGGAATTTCGAATTGAACCCTTTATTTTTCCTCACTGGGGTAGACTGTTCTAGTTCCTCGTACCATGTTTAATGGATGTCAGTTATCACTTATCTCCTGTTAATTTCTCTCTCCAAGTTCTCCACTGCCCCCTCTCTCTCTCTCTCCTTCTTTTCTCCCCCCCTCTCTCTCTCTCTCTCGTCTCGCTCGTACACACACGCAAAATACACGCACTCACTCACAGAGTATCATTAACTTATTTATTTATTTATATCTAGAGATCCTTGACAAAATCCAAATAAGAATCGGCAATATTATTGGTCTTGACCTGGCGTCTCGGCTTCAGTCATTTTTCCACTGACGTAAAATTGCCTCCCTGTACCTTTTCTATAAATAATTTCAGGGCTCTTCGCTTTTAAATTATTGTTTTATCTCCCCCCCCGCACAGACAGGAATTGTACATATAGGGACTAGTTAGGACGTCGTGGATATTCTGAGGTATAATGGTGGATGTAGTAAGAATGGTACGCAACAAGGTGTTTTGGTGAAGGGAATATTGTTTTATGTTCGGTAAGACGTTTGTAGTGTTTTACGGCATATCAACAACTCAATGGGTTATTTAATGCCGACAACATTTTTATTGCTGATAATATATTTTATCTATCTATCTATCTATCTATCTATCTATCTATCTATCTATCTATCTATCTATCTATCTCAATACATATTGGTTTAGTTTGGTTTGTTTTACAGCATATCAACCTCAATGGGTTATTTAATGCCGACAAGATTTTTATTGCTGGCAATTTTTTTTATCTATCTATCTATCTATCTATCTATCTATCTATCTATCTATCTATCTATCTATCTATCTCAATATATATTGGTTTGTTTTTTGTTTTTTTTTACGGCATATCATCTCTAATGGGTTATTTAATGCTAACAACATTTTTATTGCTGGTATTATTTTTTTCCAAAAATGTATTGCTGGTAATTTTTTTTTTTTCCAAAAATGTATTGCTGGTAATATTTTTTTTCTTCAAAAATATATTACCTGTAATATTTTTTTCCAAAAATTTATTGCTGGTAATATTTTTTTCCTTCAGAAATATATTGCTGATAATAATGTACATTTGATAATAATTTTGTCTTCAAAAATTAATTGCTGGTAATAATTTTTTTTACAAAAATGTATTGCTGGTATTAAAATATATTTTTGTACCTTCATAGTGTTTTGGGGGTTAACTATTTCTCCATAAACGGGAACCCAGCAGCAGGAGCCATCACCCCAGACTTGGGTGGAGCCGAGAACACAAGCAACCAAGAGGTCGTTCCACGCTCTTCAAAAAATTCTGATTAGAGGCCTTGCTGTCGGATGAAGTTTATCGTCTTACCCAGGACGGGGTATGTTCTGGTCAGTGATTGTGACTAGCTAAGTAATAATAATAATAAGAGCTAGCTTGAATTATTTCGCCAGTGGTCCGACATCATCAGAAAATGTGTTTAAATAACAAGAAAATTCAATGTCTATATTTCTGAGATATTTTAATCATTTACTTTATTTGCATTGTTCGGGATGTTGTCCTCATCTTTTTAAGATATTCACGACGTTTCGGCCATTGTACAATCCGGACATCTTCAGGATCTGTCTATATTTCTGAGATGAGGTATTGTAACTAGTTACTCTATTTTCATTGTTCAAATTGTTGTCCTCACCTTTTTGCCATATCCCCGACGTTTCGGCCGTTGTACAATCCGGACTTCTTCAGGATCTGTCTATATTTCTGAGATGAGGTATTGTAATTATTTACTCTATTCACATTGTTCAGATTGTTGTCATCACTTTTGTTGTCATATTCACGACGTTTCGACCATTTTACGATCCGGTCTTCAGGATCGGTCTATATTTCTGAGATGAGTTATTGTAACTATTTACTCTATTTACATTGTTCAGATTGTTGTCTTCACTTTTGTTGTCATATTAACAACGTTTCGACCGTTGTACGATCAGGCCTTCTTCAGGATCTGTCTATATTTCTGAGATGAGTTATTGTAACTATTTACTCTATTTACATTGTTCCGATATTTTCTTCACTTTTGTTGTCATATTGACAACGTTTCGACCGTTGTACGATCAGGCCTTCTTCAGGATCTGTCTATATTTCTGAGATGAGTTATTGTAACTATTTACTCTATTTACATTGTTCCGATTGTTGTCTTCACTTTTGTTGTCATATTGACAACGTTTCGACCGTTGTACGATCAGGCCTTCTTCAGGATCTGTCTATATTTCTGAGATGAGTTATTGTAACTATTTATTCTATTTACATTGTTCAGATTGTTGTCCTCACTTTTGTTGTCATATTCACGATGCTTCGGCCGTTGTACGATCCGACCTTCATCAGGATCTATCTGTATTTCTGAGATGAGGTGTTGTATCTATTTACTCACATTGTTAAGAGAATTTTGAGCTGAACAGCCATATAGCGTTGAAACACCGTTTCGCCTAAGTTTCACCGAATTTAAGCAACGTCGAACCTGTTCATTACCTCGATGGGTAACCCTTTGGGAGTACCAGGTGCTGTGAGCTTGAATATATGTACCAGATAACGGCTCAGAGTTGGGTACAGAAAATGCTTGCAGGCGCGTAACCCCGTAAAAGATGACGGGATTATTTGTCTTTTTCCCACTCTATAATTTTATTGTATATTTAAAAGGTCTGCATTGAATTTAAAAGGTATACATTCTCCTAAGATCACAGAAATTAAGCAACGTTGAGGCTGGTCATTACCTATATGGGTGACCGCTTGTGAATGTCAAGTTTGGATGTGCGGGTGGTCTAATAAATAATGGCTCGGAATTTGAAATCGAATGGCCGAATTCATATTCCAGTTTGGTTCGCTGTATTCACTAACGCGCGAATTGCATTGTCTAAGGTAAGAAACTTGTATTACTAAATATATATTAAGATTTGTATCACTAAAGATATATTAAAACCTGTATCATAAGATATATAAAGGTTTGTATTATTAAATATATATTAAGTCTTGTATTACTAAACATATATTAAGACGTGTATTACTAAATATATATATATAAAGACTTTTATCACTAAAGATATATTAAGACTTGTATTACTAAATATATATTAATACTTGTATTACTAAAGATATATTAAGATTTGTATCACTAAAGATGTATTAAGACTTATATTACGAAATATATATCTAGAGTTGTATCACTATAGATATATTAAGACTTGCATCAATAAATATATATTAAGACTTGTATCACTAAAGATATATTAGGCTTGTATTACTAAACATATATTAAGTTTTGTACCACTAAATATATATTAAGACCTGTTTCACTAAAGACATATTGAGACATGTATTACTAAATATATATTAAGACATGTATCACTAAAGATATATTAGGCTTGTATTACTAAACATATATTAAGTTTTGTATCACTTAAAGATATATTAAGATTTGTATCACTAAAGATATATAAAGATTTGTATTATTAAATATATATTAAGTCTTGTATTACTAAACATATATTAAGACGTGTATTACTAAATATATATAAAGAATTTTATCGCTAAAGTTACATTAAGACTTGTATTACTAAATATATATTAAGACTTGTATCACTAAAGACATATTAAGACGTGTATTACTAAATATACAGGGTGTTTCAAAAAATTTGATATCATTTCGCAATCTAATAACTTTGTTAGATCTCCTTCAAATTACTTCAAATTTAATAGCATCTTTTATGTTTAATGTTTGTTTTTATGCTTTTATGTCTTTATGTTTTGTGTTTTCTTATTTGTATTTTTATGTTTTTTTAATCTTTAATCTTTTCTTTACAGGTATAAAATGCTATTTACTAGAAGAAAAAAGGCGTTTTGTGTGTTGGAGTTTGCTAGAACACAGTCAAACAAGACTGTGCAGCGTGCATTTATGAGAGAGTTCTCTAGAAAGTCACCAACAGGAATTCAGATTTGGAGATGGCATAAAAGTTCAAAGAGGAAGGCTGTCTGTGCAGGCAAAAAGGATCCGGACGACCACAAACTTCACATTTGTGAAATCGTTCACATAATCCACATGCTTTTGAATTTCTCATTCAGATTTGGAAGAATAAATCTTATGATCTTCAACATTAATACTTTTTAATTTCATTTGCCTTAATCAGGTACTTTCTGTGATATTTACATCTCAAAGGATATCAATTTTTTTGAAACACCCTGTATATTGAGACTTGTATCGTTAAAGATATATTAGGTTTTGTATCACTAAATATATATTAAGACTTGTATTACTAAATATATATTAAGACTTGTATCACTAAAGATATATTAAAACTTGTATCACGAAAGATATATTAGGCTTGTATTACTAACGATATATAAGAACTGTATGACTGAAGATACATTAAGACTTGTATTACTAAATATATATTAAGACTTGTATTACTAATGATATATTAAGACGTGTATTTCTGAATATGTATAAAGACCTGTATCGCTAATGACATATTAAGACTTGTATTACTAAATTACAGTGACTGAGAGAACTCGATTGGCTTTAGTGAAGCGTCTTGCATTATTAGCCGTAATAGTATATATATATATATATATATATATATATATATATATATATATAATATTACCGCTATATAAGGCAACATTAAAAAATTTTTAAAATCCTAAAAGCTTTCATGGTATAATACATAGATGATTGTGTTACTAAGATTAGACTAACGAGCAAACATTCATGTATGACACGCTAGTCACATGAAAATCCCAAAACGAAATACTCATCGATATAAATTATTAAATTATGATTTTTATGTGTGCCGTGTTCACGGCTCCCCACAACTTCCTGTTTTGTAGCTCTTAATAACATTTTTCTTTTTGCCAGCTCCCCAAAAGGCTGCTCCGCCATTTATTCAATCATTCTGGCTAAGTAGCTTATGCATTGCTTTCCTATGTTTGTCTCATCTTCAGTCCGTCTTGTGAGCATCAAGTTTTTGAAGTCTTCTTTCCTCATTATGTGGCAACAGATATTTTCCTGATCTCAAGTACAAGAGTCATTTTGGGTTCCATATCAATCAAAATTTCAAATGAAAAGATTCAAATATAAAAGCACATGTTCGATATATTATCTTCTTGATGAGACAAGGAAAAAAAACTAGTACGTATTTATAAATGACTAGCAGTAGAGCCCGCCGTTGCCCGGGGATGTAACAGTAAGAGATAGATCAAGTATCGACCATCATAAAGACTGAAAAATAAAATTGACGAATTATTGTTTAAGGTTGACGGACACGCATGTCCTAATTAGTTTTTTTTTTTTTTTTTTTTTTTGAATTGGTCAAACCCAAAACTCAAGCAAAAACATTGTTTTCAATCGTTATGAGTCTACCGATTGAATAATTTTTATTATAATCAGTTGTCATGTAAATGAAATTTTTAAAGCATTCTGAATGTAAAAATAAAGAAAAAAGTGTGCAAGACAATAAGAAACACTACCTGCCCAAGAAAAGGTGAAGTTTTGTTGAAATCGGTTGAAATATGTAGGATATCCGATCCCATATATAAACGAACACACACACACACAAACAACCTGGGTTTTATAATAAGTATAACTCGATATGAGTTTTCCCCTTTCATTCTCGTGATGATGCCTCTTAATCGTGTTTTCAAATTAATTTCGTGCAAAAACAATTGTAATTTTCCAATTTTGGGGGTTGTCAAAACCACTGCAAGGTAATTTTACGTAGTCCTGTCAAGTTTCGTTGAAATCGATTGACAAATGTAGGAAATCCGATCCAATATATAAACGTACAGACACACACACACAACCTGGTTTTATAATAAGTATGATTACATTATGATAAAATAATGTTAAAATATAAAAAGAAGCCAATTTTGATACACGACACCCGCCATGGCCCTAAAAGAAAATAGATATGTAATTATAAATTATTTAATTATGTCCACAAATAATGTCACAATATAAAAAAAAAACATTTTTGGTACATTAAAACTCTGAAGACCAAAATAGGAAACAGATATATAATTATACATTATTGAACTATGGTTACAAAGGAAATGTTAAAATATAAAATCCAGTCATTTTTGACACATTACACCAGAGATGACCCTAAAAGGAACCAGATATATCATTATAAAATATTAAACTATCGATATAAATCAAGATAATGCAAAAATACAAAAAGAATTAATTTTTCACAGATAAATCTTCTGATGAAAACAAAATAAAACATATATGAACATTATCTGTCGACATTTCTGAGATGAGTTATTTTAACTATTTACTCTATCTACATTGTGCAACTTCATTGGCATATTGACGACGTTTCGGCCGTTGTACGATCCGGCCTTCTTCATGATCTCTATATTTCTCAGATGATGTATTGTAACTATTTACTCTATTTACATTGTGCAACTTCATTGGCAAATTGACGACGTTTCGGCCGTTGTACGATCCGGCCTTCTTCATGATCTCTATATTTTTCAGATGATGTATTGTAACTATTTACTCTATTTACATTGTTCATCTTTATTGGCATGTTGACGACGTTTCGGCCATTGTACGATCCGGCCTTCTTCATGATCTCTATATTTCTCAGATGATGTATTGTAACTATTTACTCTATTTACATTGTTCATCTTTATTGGCATATTGACGACGTTTCGGCCATTGTACGATCCGGCCTTCTTCATGATCTCTATATTTCTCAGATGATGTATTGTAACTATTTACTCTATTTACATTGTTCATCTTTATTGGCATATTGACGACGTTTCGGCCGTTGTACGATCCGGCCTTCTTCAAGATCTCTCTATATTTCTCAGATGATGTATTGTAACAATTTTCTCTATTTACATTGTTCATCTTTATTGGCATATTGACGACGTTTCGGCCGTTGTACGATCCGGACTACTTCAAGATCTCTATATTTCTCAGATGATGTATTGTAACTATTTACTCTATTTACATTGTCCGGGCTGTTGTCCTCATGTTTGTCGTCATATTCACGACGTTTCAGCCATTGCACGATCCTGTCTTTTTCAGGATCTGTCTATATTTCTGAGATGAGTTATTTTTAAACTATTTACTCTATTTACATTGTTCGGACTGTTGTCATCATCTTTATTTTCATATTCACGAAGTTTCGACCGCTTTACAATCCGGTCTTCTTCTTGATTTGCCTATTTTCATAGACGAGGTATTTTAACTATTTATTGTATTTACATTGTTCGGATTGTTGTCCTCATCTTTGTTATATTTTTCACGGTGTTTCGGCCGTTGTACGCTCTGGCCTATTCCAGGCCGTATTTACGTTTCTGAGATGAGGTATTGTAACTATTTACTCTAATTAAATTGTTCGGACATCGTCTTTATTTGTATATTAACAACGTTTCGACCGTTGTAGCCTCCGGCTTTCTTCTGCTTATATTTGTTCGTATTAGAGATAATCAATGTGTATATTGGTGTTTCTGAAGATTGGTTCGGTGATGCTTGTGGAACAAATTCTCTGTGACTTAACCGATCGATTCAGAAATGTGAAGGTTATATGTCAACTCATGTCAGGAGAGAAACATGGAAAGAACGCCTACGCATGATGCGGAAAACTGTCTGAACAACGGAAATTGTGTAAATGCGATTGTTAATTATTAAATTACGATAAAATATCTACATAATATTAGAATTTAAAAAAAATCCTGTTTGCAAGACTAGACCCTTGAAATCCCAAAATTAAATATTCGTGATTATAATTAATACAATTATAATTGCTAATAAAAATTAATATATATATAAATAAAAAAAGACATTTTCATACTTTCTTTTTATAGATGAAATAATTAGATAAATGCTTTGTTTTATAATAAACTGTATTTATCACATTTACTGGCCTGAATGTCCGAGAAATTATCATAGAAAATATTCATCCTCCGACAGGGATCGAACCTGTATCCTATACGGAAGCGTCATTTAACCTGACGTGCTCTTATCCGATCTAGCCACGGAGGATCGTTCGATTAGCAAATTCGAATTTACTGCCTTTAAAATTCAATCTTCCACGAATCTCTCCTATTCATTCATATCTGCTCAAAGCGTATCCAAATGTAAACAAATGACGTCACAAATTATGAAATGGACAATAATAAACAGTATTTATAACATTTACCGGCCTGAATGTCCGGGAAATTTTCATAGAAAATATTCGTAAATTCGACCTTGCTAATCGAACGATCGAAGGACGAATATTCATCTTATAAAAATTTCTCGGATATTCAGGCCGGTAATTGTTGTTTAATACTGTTTATTATAAACAGAGCATTTACTTAAATATTTGTATATATAAAAAGAATGTATAAACATAAAAATGTCTTAAAATAATTGTCGGCTATTTTTGTAGGGATTTTATAACATATTTATGTTATAATATTTAAATAAATAATTATATATATATATAGTCAGAAGAAAACCATACCACGGATTTCCCCAAGTCTTGTGAATAAAATTGGGTAAACGGAACAGTTGGGGCCGTCGATAGCAGTACTAGTACGAAGTCACAAGTCAGCGTGATCGAGGGTTTGATCGTGCTGGTGTTTTTCAGATTGTTGATCTTTCTAGATAACATACTCTTTCCCAGAAACTGTAACTAAGGTCTGCTCAGCATAGTTGCAGTATAAACCATAGCTGGGCTCTCTGGGGGTTGAACAAATAATAATGTGCCTGAGCAATAGGGATTGGCTAGCCGTCCTAATACATGGGTATATTCGAATACGAGAGGCCTATTTATATATATATATATATATATATATATATATGTGTGTGTGTGTGTGTGTGTGTGTGTGTGCGTGCGTGCGTGTGTGTGTATAGGCAGCACATTCTTTTTTAGGCATGTTTGCTTATTTTTCAATTTTACGTATATTTTTTTCCGTATATTACAATCAATTGAGTGATCAAATGCACTTTAACAGTGAAAATTACTTTTATTTCCCAAGTACTTCCATCTGTTTTTAGATCATCATCAGGGGTGCAACTGTTACAGTGCATTTCTTACCTCATTTGATTGTAATACAAGGAAAATATTCGAGAATATGAAAGGATTATGCTAAAAATAAGCAGACATAATGTTTGTAATTTATTTAATCAGACACACGCACACACATATATATTTGTATATTTAGATAGAAATTTATTTTTAGACATGTATGATTGAATAAATTATAGACATTACGACTGCTAATTTTTAATAAAATCCGTTCATACTCACGAATAATCTTCCTTGTATTGATGTTAAAGGATGAGAGAAATATGCTATAGCTGTTTAAATTTCTTTTATTTTCATTTATCAAGTACTTTCGTTCTTCTCTCAAGATCATCTTCAGTACTATATGCAGTATATATATTACATTATATATATATATATATATATATATATATATATATATATATATATATATATATATATATATATAGGTAATTACACTCGTCTCGGAAAACCTTTCGGTTTCTTGATTTGCTAATCAAATCAATTTCGAAAAAAAAAGATATTAAAAAAAAGAGCAATGAACATGAACGTCTGTCAAAAATAATCGTACAGCATACAGATCCAAAGCCCAAAGAAAAAAAACCGTTACGAATAATCAACTAACTAAAAAAGAGTGCTCAATACAAAAGTAATCAATACAAAAGTAGAGCAAACCTAATCAAACCTAGAAAGCCAGACAAACCCTGTCTGGGTTCTATATATCATATATATATATATATATATATATATATATATATATATATATATAGTTTTAAAACTTCCTCCTTACTTTCATGGCCCACACATGCTTTTTTAAGCAAGCTTCTGACCACACCGTTGCCTCAAGACTCTTCTGCGTATAGTTTGTGGAGAGAAATGATCTAAGAGGCGTGGCTAGAAGAAGAAGAAGAAGAAGAAGAAGACGACTTTATAATACCATAATAGTAAGAAAGAAAAAGAATATGATTTAGAGCAAAAGGAGATTGGAATTTGTGGAGGGCCATGATCGCTCAATAGATAATTCATCATTTCCCTTCTCAACTCACTTGTCATATCGAAGGCATTCGTCTAGAGGTATTTATTTAAAGAATGAACGAAGAAGTAAATAATGTCTTTCCAATTTTCCTGAGTGCCATAGTTTTAAATCATTTCACCCCAAGCAATGCCAAATGCCACTAAGACGCAAGGTATTACTGAGAGTAAAAGAGAATGAGAAGATATTGATGGGGAGAATAGAAAATTAAAAAGAATACTTTTCAGGAAGATAGAAGATGGCGATAATGCCACTAAGACGCAATGGGGTTACTGGAATGAAAGAGAACGAGAAGACTTTAATGAGGAGAAAGGACAATAAAAGAACAGATTCAGGAAGACTGAAGATGGCGATAATGCCACTAAGACGCAAGGGGTTACTGAGAATGAGACGATTTTTGTGAAAAGAAAAGACAATAAATGAACATTTTTCAGGAAGATAGAAGATGGCGATAATGCCACAAAGATGCAAGATGACTTTAGTGAGTAGAGAGGACAATAAATAAACAGATTTTTGGAAGACAAACGACTGCTAAATTTTTGAAGAATGTGTCAGAAAATCAAGAATCCAGAACAGTTTTCCAGAGGCGAGAAGTGCGAGAATATTGGAATAGAACTTGGTTTATGTTTCTGACATTGTTAAATATATAAAAAAAAAACAACAGGCCATTTAGAAATAGATACCTTTGAAGCAGGCTTAATTACCAGCTGAGTTAATAGGATGGTTGTGAAAATAAGATTTTGAATTGGTCAAACTCACTTTTACTTTGTTCGATAACTCTGTATTTTAACACATATTCTTCAAAGAAGTAATTTGTAATAAGCGCATCATTGACTTAAAGGCAAACAAAATGTACATTGTGTAAGTATCTAGAGCAAAGATTGGAGCAGGATAATATTTTGGTGAGGCATGCATAGAATGTGCACCATTTGCCTTACTGTACCAAAGTCAGATCAAATTTCATTTTGCATTCTTATTTCATGATTAAAATGATCAAAAGTATATTACAGAATACGCTTTCATTCAAATATTTTATATTTCTGCCTTTCAGTTCTCCATTATATATTTATATTATAACTCCATTATGGGTCAGAGAAATCTTAACTGCCATCTTAAGCAAAAAATATCCTATTCATTGTCAATTTAGATTCAAACATCCTAGTTGAACATATGTTCAGTCTATGGTATTCTCAGCCTTCTTTTGTCGGACATCATGTCTATTACGTTAACCATATTCTTTATCTGTAAGACAATAATTCCCACTGTGGGGCACATGACCTATCGGTGGGGGATGGTCATATTTTAGTGGGGTATGCGTAGGATGTGCTCAAATTTCATTTTGCATTATTATTTCATGATTAAAATGATCAAAAGTATATTACAGAATAAACTTTCATTCAAATATTTTATATTTCTGCCTTTCAGTTCTCTATTATATGTTTTGAAAAAATATATATTTAACTGTCTTTTTTTTCTTTTTTTTTTCTTTCATGGACGCCATGTTCTTTGGAGGCTTGTTTAGAGACCAAGTTAATGGCCTTTTAAGCTTCCTTCACGTGAATTACAGTAACATTTTGAATATGTAAGAATTAAATATTACAAGGGGCACCATAATTTTAGAAATACCAGTTTGGGGTCTGGCCTAAAATCGCTTGGGAACCATTGATCGAGATGAATTGTTTTGCATTTCTTAATCTGGAAGGAGTCCATTAGAACTCAAAGCAAATGGAATAGTAATAACAGTCTTGTGAATATCAGGTGCCACTATCTGGTTTTTGACAGATAATGTCTAGTCCTTCAGAAAGCCATCTTTACCTATATTTTCTCTCTCTCTCTCTCTCTCTGTTATATAAAATTCGTCATTAATACCATGTGTTGACCAAACTCACTTAAGATCGCTCCCTTACTCTCTCTTTCTCTCTCTGGATTCGACAATGACGGTTCTCCACAGCTTCCTTTCATTTCTCTCTGAAGTTGTATGATGGGGAGTCATTATTATTTACGTTATTTATATTACCACAGTGTTTCGACTGGTGTTCCCTCTGGCCTTTTTCAGATGTCTGTCGATACGACGAATTTAAGAAATTTCAAACTGAACCCTTTATTTAGGCTACGAGGCTAGATTAATCTTATAATGATATCTACATTAGTTATTGCTAGTTTGTTTTCCACTTATCCAACCTAGAGTTTGAATTCACAATTGATATGCCACTAAATCCTGAAACGAAAACTTTAATATTTTAAGCCAGTGTTTCATATCTTTTTATTTCAGTGCGTACTTTCAATTTTTAATGAGGAAATATTCGTCATTTAATTCGAAAATATGAGATTGTGGTTTAACATTTCCTAGTGAAGATTAACGGTACAGATTTCATTTAAAGGAATTTATTAAAAAAATCTGCCGTTTTGTTTTAGAGAGGTCAATAATGACTAATTTGAATCCATTGAGGAAAGCAAAAGGGAAAGGATTATCCACTCCTTCTTAAAGATTAAGGAATTTAGCATCCAGTTTAAAATATCAAATGACAAAGACTTGACTTAAATATGGAAGCCATGTGCTTGATGTCTCTCGCTTTTTAAATATAAAGATTTTTTTTTTAAATATAAAAATAATTCATAAATTACTTTTTGTTAACTTGGGGCGCTAATGGCTACCTTTCACAAAACATTAGTTCACCCGAGCGCACCGGTTGAGAAATGCTACTTTAAGCTATTAACAATCATGAAGCTACACTCGCAGATTTAAGAATAATGTTCTTATTGTCTACTTAATTGGCGCTAGACATTAATCAGCTACTAGCAGCATAGCCCGGCGTTGCCCGTGTTTGATTCAAAAATCGTACGACTCATACAGCAATCGCTATCACTTGACTTAAAATATTTTCGCCCTTCCTTGCCTTTAAAGGAGTGCCCTTTGCCATGTTGATGTTGCTACATGCCTTACTTCTTGCCTATCTTACACTGCGAATTTTTTCTAAGCTCTATACTAAACATTAAATCTATTACGAAAAAAGAACTAAACAAAATGAACACAAAACGATCAGAAGGACTCATAACTGGAAAAACCGAATGAAAAAAGAATGTTAACAACAAATACTTTTTCACACTCAACCCAGTTCTGCGGAATCAGAATCAACGTTGAGTTTAAGCAAGCGAATGAGCCAATTGGAGTAAAGTGCCATGCAGATTTAAATTTTTCCCACTTGTGACGAATGCAGCTATCGTTTTTTTTTGAATGCTAGTTAACATTCGTATCAGTCAGCTGTTGGCTCTCACGCTGGCCAATAGAATCTTCCTGCCTATTCGTGGCAGCTAGCTATAGGCTCTCACTCTGGCCAGTAGAAAAAGGCCGCAAACTACATGAAAACTGCCGTAGAAGCATGAAAATATCGATTATTTCCACTATCGATAGGAGTTGGGAAATGCAAAGTCAGTCTTGGCCTTCCCGCTAACTTGGAGCATGTGCATGTAAATGTTGGTGCAATTCCGTCGAAAATTGGGGCCGTGCATTCGTTACACACACATCCTGCCTTTTATAGATAGAGATTCGCTTGAACTTAACATGTCAGTATTTATTTTACAATATTCACCTTATAGAAGGCCCAAGAGCCATTCGATGTAGAGGGTTATAAAGTAAGAGTCACATTTTATGGGCATATGTGGAGAAGATAACTATTGACCCTAGACTTTATCATGTTTAAAATATAGTGATCGAGGAAGTGTCCTCTTGGGAGTCGATTCCACAAAGTAGAAGGAAGTGAGGACGGTTCGTTACAATGTGCGTTGAATGGGTGGGGATCTTAGCCGTGGAGGTTAGGACTGGTGGAACTAAGGAATGTAGTTCGTCTGAACCCTTGCCCTGGAAATAGCGATAGAGCAGAGAGAGGCTTGTAACGCTTCATCTGTGAGGAAGTGGTTGTCGGGTGGATAATAATTCATCACCCACAAGGACGCGGAAACGCTTATGGATTCTACAGAGACTGGGATATTATACTTTTTTTTAAAATCATTTCGCTCTAAGAAAGGCGGGGGTTACATTGGTTAAATGGCGGTGGTGTTACAGGGTGTGAAAGTGAAAGAGAAAACTGAGAATAGATTGAGGAAAGAATGAATGAAGAATCGGACTGAAAGACAGAAGATGGCGATTAATGTTACATTTAAATCTTTGAGGATTCTAATAATCAGAGAACCAAGTCAACGAAAGAGACTTTCTCAAGCAGGAATTGCGAGAAAAAAAACTGGTAAAGAAGAAGCGGCTGTTGCATTTTTTAATCGGTATTATCCCAAGCAAGGCTGTACAGCCACTAGCACCCAATGAGAATACAGGATGTAGAGGAAGTTGGAACAGAAACATTAGTAATGAGGAGAAAGAAAAGACTAATCGAGAGGACAGTAGATTGCAATTGACATTGCATTTAATTTTTTGCGGATTAAATTTGGTTGGAAAGCATGAAGCTGGAAAAGAGTCCCACAAGCGAGAAGTGCGAGATAAGAAACTGTTAGATTAGAAGTTACGGCTACATCAAGCCAGCTCAACTGTAAGTTGATGAGATCTAGACGCTTAAATTCACAAAACAATTACCATGAAAGTATTTATGAAAAAGACGGCGGTGAGCAAGTGACTGAAGCTGAACCGCCAGATCAGGACTAATAATATTGCAGATTTTGGGGGGGTCTTATCAAGGATACCCAGCTAAATAGCAGAGGCAATATATGGCAGCAATATTCTGAGCATGGACGAATGGTAGACTTTTAGATATGCAAGATAGTTTTCTAGAGAGAAAAAAGTTTTCTCGGCCGACACAGTGAACCGATTTTCTTAGCAGACGACCTTGCATTAAATTCAATATAGTCTTTCCAACTCGTGTCAGCTGAGAAAAGGCGAAATGAGTTACTTTCTTGGGGGATAGCATCAGCCATAATGATGGAAGGCAGATATGTATCTCTCATATAATTAACTATTTCAGTAGTAAAAGGTGGGACCTAGATACTAATCTAGGAGGACGCTTAGATTCATATAATGGGGGCACTAGAGAAATAAATACGTCAGAGCAATTGACGCGAAAATAGAAAAGACCACGTGACGTCTGTGAGAAAGTGACTGAAGTCAAAATGTTTGGTCAAAATCGATTACAGCTCCGTCTTTGGATTTTATCAAGAATCTCGTTATGTCGTGGAACAACGGACTAGATATGTACTGAATGCACGGACGAATGGTAGATTTGTAAATGTTCCAGATGGATTCTGATGAGAAAAAACCATTCTCTCATGACACAGCGACCCAACTTTCATTGCAGTAGATGCACATATTGATTCGATGTAGCCACTCCGCTCAAGTCAGTGGAAAAACATAAGGCTAAGCAGGCGTAGTATGTTGCTCTCCTTAGAGTCTAATATCAGCCATGCTGATGGCACGCAGAAAGGGTTCTCTATGGTGGTAAAAGATTTGGTTTGGAGACATTAAATTTTACAAGCCACTTCTTGTGCCAGTTAACCACTGATTGAAGGTCCTTTTCAAGAGCAGCTGCCAGGTTGACTTTGTATGATCTGACAGATTTGCTACTGAGATAAGATTTAATAGTAATGTCATCTGCATAAATGCCTACTTGTGAACTGGTGGCAGAAATACTTCATTTTCAGCTTGAAAATGAATAGAAAGGTGTTTACTCCCGACTGCTAATCTTACTTATTATAAAACGCAGATTGTGTGTTTGTGTGTGTGTCTGTACGTTTATATATTGGATCGGATTTCCTATATTTTTCATCGATTTCAACAAAACTTTACAGGACTACATAAAATTACCTTGCGGTGGTTCTGACAGCGCCCAAAATAGGAAAAACACAATTGTTTTTGTACGAAAGCAATTTGAAAACACGATAAAACACGATTCTGTCGCCAGAATGAAAGGGGGACAACTCATATCGAGTTATATTTATTATAAAACCCAGGTTGTGTGTGTGCGTGTGTGTTCGTTTATATATGGGATCGGATTTCCTACATTTTTCAACCGATTTCAACAAAATTTCACTTTTTTTTGGTAGGTAGTGTTTCTTATTGTCTTGCACACTTTTTTCTTTATTTTTAAATTCAGAATGCTTTAAAAATTCCATTTACAAGACAATTGTTTATAATAAAATTCTATTCAATCAGTAGACTCATAACGATTGAAAACAATGTTTTTGTTTGAGTTTGGGTTTGACCAATTCGTAAAAAAGAAAAAAGAAAAAAAGAAAAAAACTAATTAAGACATGCGTGTCCATCAACCTTAAACAATAATCTTTGTCAATTTTATTTTTCAGTCTTTATGATGGTCGATACTTGATCTATCTCTTACTGTTACATCCCCGGGCAACGGCGGGCTCTACTGCTAGTACTTCATATAGAATTCACTAATCCGTTTTGATCGTTTGAGAAGACGGAAAAGACATATCAGAGAGGTTACTTGGTTTTCAATGAGTGATAGCAGGAGGGGGTCAGATACTTACTGTATAGGTACAGGGGACCGGCCATTTTCTCGGTATCTTTAGCGATGGATCGTATCTACGACTTCCATTTGAGGTCTGGGTTGAGTCCTAACACGGCCCTGAGTAAATACCCGTTCATCGCGATAGACGAGTTGAGTCTGAGACGCTGTGGGAAGATGAATGAAAGCATAATTTCGCCATCAGTAGTCATCACTCCAACCACCTTTGTAATCACCGTTAAACTCATCCAACTCTTTCTGAATCCTCTGCACTGTCCTTAGATTGACTATCCAAACAATCTGAAATATTTGTATTGGAGCTTCCAAGCTGAATGCCAAGCAGTACAGCTTTCTGGCAGAGTGAATTGCGTCATGGTGTTCTTTTTTTTTTTTTCACAGACTACTTTAATGTACAGTTGACAAAATCAAAAACAACAAAAGCGCATGCGCGAAATTACAAATATATATAGACGTTAATTTATCCATCCGATGCTGTATATGAACAGAATGTTTCGACGCGAAACTCATGTCTTCGCAAATCAGACAAATCACTTGAATATTTCTAGAATAATTTAACATAAAGTGTGTCCATAAAGTTCGTGTGCACTTTAAAAAAATTATAACTTTATTTGTATTTGCGATAGAAATAATCTGTAAAAAATGTTATAAAGTTTAATGTACCTAGTTTTAAGTATAGCTAAAATGACTAATGTGATTTCCGGCATTACTATAAATCAGTTGGCAAATGTTTTCCGTGAACTGCAAAATCGTATTACCCTTTGTATTGCTAATGATGGAGGACATGTGGAAACTTAAATAAAATTTCAATAAAACCTTAAAAAATATAGATTTACTTCTTTCTAATCCTTTTTACAAATTATTTCTATCGCAAATACAAATAAAGTTATAAATTTCTTAAAGTTCATACGAACTCTATGGACACGTGTATATATGGATAGATATTCATACAGACAGAGAGAGAGAGAGGGAGAGAAAGTCTGGACATAGAAATCAATACTATATGGCAACTGTCAATTTCATGCTTCAGATCATGTGTCATTATTCCTTTAGTGGGTTTGGTATGTTTCGGCGTATCACATTTGACGTCGCTGATTCGGCGTCAGAAAAATAATTTGATTATTCAAAACAGCCGTTCAGGCGTCACACTGTTTCGACGTCACTTTCTTTGACCGGAGGAAATCCCACCCTCAAAAAAATAAATAAATAAATGAAATCATTGAAAACACACAACTTTCAATCTGACTTTTTATTCATTTAGGGAATTAAGGATCCAATTAAAACACTAATGGAATAATGTAAATTAAAAACTTAAATTAAAACTATTGTAT
>CAHIKZ030005106.1:3987500-3995000 GCA_903632075.3 Acanthosepion pharaonis
GAATATTACACTTATAAATAAAAGTTTCCTGTCTTATATGAAATCTAACATTAGGCTGCTCTATATAAACAATATGTCCAACCACCTTAGGGCAGTAATCATATATATACGTAGGGGAACTGTAATATTTGAAGAAACTAAAAGGGGTTACAAAAGGCCTTTGCATAAAGAAGCGTTTAAAGCCAAATTGGTGTTTAAACCTTTGAGCCCGGACCATCGCTTTACCAGTGATAGAGAAAAAACACATAATCCCTAGCCACCGGGTGAACGGTGGGTAAACATTTGTGAGTATTTTTATATCTATCGGGAAACATTACATACGAATTCTTTGTGAATTTTGTGTCAGGTGCTCAGACACAAGGGTTAAAATTGTTCAGGAACGCAGGGTTCAAAGGTAAAATAACCTGCAAAGTGTTGATAAATTTAACCCTGCCCACCACTTTTCCGGTGGTGAAGAAAAATGATGTAATGCCCAGCCACCGATTGAACAGTGGTAGAGGAAAATGACGTAATGCCCAGCCACCGATTGAACAGTGGTAGAGGAAAATGACGTAATGCCCAGCCACCGATTGAACGGTGGGTAAATACTTGTAAATATTTTTGTATCTACCGTGAAACATTACATACCTATTATTTGCGAATTTTGATTCAGAATCTCAGTCAGAAGGTTTAAAATTATTAAGGAACGCAGAGCTGAAAGGGTTAAAACAGTCCTATCAAATGGCATGTCGATTTTGAAACCCTAATATTGCACCCAATTTATAAGTTGACATGATAAATAAACAAAAGATTTTTTCCAAATCTTCGCCGTTTTTTTTTTAGGAAACCAATTTTTAGGTTCAAAATCGTAGCTTTGTAATTTCTGTTCGGTTATCCGGTGAAAGATTTTTTACACTGTCTTATAAAATTTATAATTTTCTGAAGCTTTACAAATTGTATATGGATAAGATGCAAGGCACAAGCATAATATTACTAAATCATTGTGTCATCAAATAAAACATTCATTTGATTCAAAGCGAAATTATATTGAAAAATTTAGCTATATTATGATGTAATATGTTAAACAGTGCAGGATTTTTAGTGCAATTTTCAGTAGACAATGCAAATTTAAAACATTTCGTCTTGTTATGTGTTCTCAGCACTATTATGGTATTACATACACTTTTATCTATTTTTTGTTTGTATTAATTATGATTTAACAAATATTATTCATTGCGTAGATTGTTTTTTGTAATCGTTTACATTTTTTTACAGTTTTTACTTGTCAAAATAGAAAAAAATGTTTGTTTTGTTGGTGGTGATTCATAATTAGAATTCTGGTTTGAATATACAGGACGGGATGGATAAATTGTCGTCTAAATTACGCATACATTAAAATAACACTAGCATCTCATTTTAACATATATTTACAAACATTCAACAAAAAAATCTTTATATTTATTCAATAAAATCACCATAGTCTTCATCTACGGTTGCCAGTTTGAAAATATTTTTTATTCAATGTATTTAATAGAAATATTATCAATTTTATTTGGATTTATTCTTGAAATAGTAAAATAAGCAAATTATTATGTATTTCTGTACATTTTTGTTCAGACAATCTTTAAAACGAAATGCTGTAAAATTAATAAAAGCTATGAATTATTTTGGTGATCAGTGAAATAGTTATAAAATTTATAATTTACTGAAGCTTTACAAATTGTCTGTAAACAAAACGCATGACACAAGGACATCATTACTAAATCATTGTGCCTTCAAATAAGACCTTCATTTACTTCAAACGGAAATTATACTTTTAGTGACCCTCATTCCAATTTTCAAACATTTTCTTGAAACGCATTGGTTGTTAATGAAAAATAAGCTTCGAGAAATTTCCATAACACAACAGTCAAAATATCTGCAAAAATAGGTTCAACTGACATGAAATAAATCTTTCTCAAATTCATCCCAAATTTAAATGTTTTAAGAAATCCTATCGGCTAAAAAATAAAAAAAAAATACAACAATCGCCCAAGCATTTCTCAGAAAAATTCGCAACAAGCCACCAAGCCGCTGGAACCGAATTTTAAAAAAATATATAAATAGAAACAGTAAACGAATTTTCGTCGCATTTTGAGACTCACACAGGCAAAGATACACACAGGAATTGCTTGTGATGATTCATAATTAGAATTTTGGTTTGAAAATATTTTTTATTCAATGTATCTAATACAAATAGTAACAATTTTATTTGGATTTATTCTTGAAATAGTAAAATAAGCAAATTATTATGTATTTCTGTACATTTTTTTCCGACGATCTTTAAAATGAAATGCTGAAAAATGAATAAAAGCTATGAATTATTTTGGTGATCAGTGAAACAATTATACAATTTATAATTTACTGAAGCTTTACAAATTGTGTGTAAACAAGATGCATGACACAAGCACATTATTACTAAATCATTACGCTATTAAAATGACCCTCGTTTACTTCAAAGGGGAGTTATAATGAACAATTTAGCTATATATTATGATGTAATATGTTATACAGTGCAGTTGTTTTAGTGCGATTTTCAATAAACAATGCAAATTTTTAAAAAATTTTACCTTTTTTTTCCCAAGGGTATTATGGTGTTATATACACTTTTATCGATTTTTTTATTAATTACAATCTAACAAATGATCTAACAAATCTTATTCATTAAGTAGACTTTTTGTAATCTTTTACAATTTTTTTTACACAGTGTTTACTTATCGAATACAGTTTTAAAAAAATTACATATTTTATTTGTGGTGATTCATAATGAAAAATTCTGGTTTGAATATATTTTCCATTCAATGTATCTAATACAAATTATATCGACTTTATTTGAATTTATTTTTGAAATAATAAAATTTATAAGTCAGTTTATAAACAAAAACCTGCGGAAATTAAATATATCTGTACATTTTTAGACGGTGTTTCAAAATAAATGCTTAGAAATTGGTGAAAGGTAAGAATGCATTTTTACCATAATTCCATATCATATTAAAACACAGCTTTCTCAGGAAATGTAATGATGATATTCTAAAGAAACTTGAAAAATCAACCTGCCCTTGTTCTACACGAGTTGCCCTGAAACCCATATGACAACCCCTATCTGCTATGGTTATTTCATAATGACTCGAGTAGCAATTTGTGATGTTGGTTGAAACTACCCATTGGACAGTCCATTGTATGTTCCTTAAGAGCTTAAGTCAAGTTTTTATAACTAGTTTGGTTTGGTTTGGTTTCTTTTTCGGCATATCAACCTCAATGGGTTATTTAATGGGAACAAAATTTTTATTGCTGGTAATTTTTTTTTAAATGTATTGTTGATAATAATTCTTCCAAAAAAGTATTGCTGATATTGAAATCTATTTTGATAATTTCACAGTGTTTTGACTCCAGTTTGAGGGTTAACTATTTGACCATAGCTGGGTCATTGACAGGTGCTACCATTCCGGGTCAGGGTGGACCTGGGAACACAAGAAATTAAGAGGGGGTTCCATGCTCCTCAAAACCTGATCAAAGGCCTTTCAGTCGGATGTAGTTTATCGTCTTACCCAGAACCCGGATGTAGTTTATCATCTTACCTGAAATCCATATGACATTCTCGATCTGCTGTGATTATTTCATCATGACATGAGTAGGATTTTGTGATGTTGGTTGAAACTACCCATTACGCAGTCCATTACATGTTTCTTATCAGCTTAAGTCAAGATTTTATAACTAGTTTCGATTGGTTTGGTTTGGTTTCTTTTTCGGCATGTCAACCATAATGGATTATTTAATGGCGATAAAATTTTTATTGCTGGTAATTTTTTTTTCAAAAATGTATTGCTGGTAATATGGTTCTTTTTCAAAAATGTACTGCTGTTAATAATTTTTTTAAAAAAGTATTGCTGGTATCGAAATCTATTTTTATAATTTCAGTGTTTTGACTCCAGTTTGAGGGTTAACTATTTGCCCATGGCTGGGAACCTGACAGGTGCTACGACCCCTGGTAATGTTGAAACTGGGAACACCAGCAATTAATTGAACAAATGATCTAACAAATCTTATTCATTGAGTATCCTTTTTTTAATATTTTGTATTTTTACACGGTTTTTAATTCTCGAATTGTTTGTGATGATTCATAATTAAAATTCTGGTTTTAATATAAGACAATTTATTTAAAGGGAAATTATACTGAATAATTTAGCTATATTATGATGTAATATGTTATAAAGTCCAGTAGTTTTCGTGTCATTTTCAATAAACAATGCATATTTAAAACATGCTGTCTCATAATTTGTGCCTAGGACTATTATGGTGTACACTTTTATCGATTTTTTTTTATCAATTATAATCTAACAAATCTTTGAGCATCCTTTTTGTAATCTTACAATTTTCTTACAGTTTTTAACGAATTGAATATAGTAAAAAATGCATATTTTGTCTGCTTAATAATTAGAATTCTGGTTTGAATATAAGATCATCATTTATTTCAAAAGTAAATTATACTAAACAATTCAGCTATATTATAAAATTTAAAACATGTCTCATAATTTGTACCTAGGATTATGGTGTACACTTTTATCGATTTTTTTCTATTAATTATGATCTAATAAATATTATTCATCGAATAGCCTTTTTTGTAATCTGTTATATTTTTTTTACAGTTTTACTTATCGAATACAGTATAATTGCATATCTTGCATGTTGGGATTCCTAATTAAAATTCTGGTTTAAATATATTTTCCATTTATTGTATTTAATACGAAAGTTATCAACTTTATTTTGAATTTATTCTTAAAATTATGAAGTCAGTTTGTAATTAAAAACCAGCTGGAATTAGGTATTTCTGTACATTTTTACGACGATATTTAAAACTAAACACTCAAAAATTGGTAAGAGCTATATATATCTATTATTTTTTTAGTGCGACAAGGATTGAAAAAGAAAGATAATTTGGTTTAATCCCCCCCCCGCCACACTTAATTAAGTGGTGAAACGGAAGTTTGGTAGAATCTTCTGAGACTTGTTGAATAAGCATTTCCGCAAAAGTTCGATTTTAAACAAAGTTTTTAATAAAGACATTGTAACAATCAGCTACAGTTGCATGAGAATCACGGAAAAAATAGTAAAAATCCAAAATTATCGGAAGTTTGGTCTGTGGAAAACCCCTGCAGGAGCCAAAGCGACACACAATAAATGCAGTTTCCGGAATACCGTAAACTATCCGCGGAATTGTAACTGCTTGATGGAGGATCTTTTTTA
The DNA here is from genome assembly GCA_903632075.3 of Acanthosepion pharaonis. NCBI lineage: Eukaryota > Metazoa > Mollusca > Cephalopoda > Sepiida > Sepiidae > Acanthosepion > Acanthosepion pharaonis. Next base: position 3,992,763 of record CAHIKZ030005106.1, read on the forward strand.
TAGAGCAGAAGTAGAGCCTATAAACGACCATGACAAAAGTGTATATTTGTTCAGCGGAAGGAACGTTCAAAACGGGATATTATAACCACAAATATTCCATTAAATTAGTAAGGTATAACAACAGCACAAAACTTACTAGTTATATATGGGAAATGAAGGAAATAAATAACAAAAGCCCCATTGTAAAATGGGATGTAGGAAGAAAGACCAGTGTATTTAGTATCGGGAATAAAATGTATAGATTAAGACAAGTGGAGAAATTTATGGTTATGCTGTGCCCTGAACAACATAAGCTGCTTAACGAAAGATCGGAGGTGATAACTGTATGAAATCATGCTAGGAAATTCCTTCTAGCAAGGTAAGAATCCATATAGTAATATTTATATAAAATATGTAATTTTTCCCTCTTTTAAATCTTGCGGGTTATTTAAAGCCAGGAAATATTTTTAGTATCTCTCTATATTTCTGAGATGAGGTATTATGAACACTATTTACAGTATTCAGACTATTGTCCTCATATTTGTTGACATATTTATTACAACGTTTCGGACGTTGTATGCTCCGGCCTTCTTCAGGTGGCTGGAATGTCGAACTGAACCCTCAAGGACACATAGATAAAGTGGATAAAGGCGTTAGTTAGATCCAGTTAGAGGACCCAAAGAGTGTGAGTTCAATACCTGGTTAAGGCTTGGAGAATTTGGAGAGTGGAATTAACAAGATATAACTGATAACTGACATCCATTAAAACAAAACACGGCACGTGGAACTAGAAAAGTCTACCCCAGTGAGCGAAATAAAAGGTTCAGTTCCAACCACCGATTCCATCTTGATCATCATTTGTATTACCCATGCTTTTCGTTTAGAAAAAAAAGCGACATTCCAAAAGAATATTGCTGTTTTATTTGTCTTCCAAGCAGACATTTTTGTTTGAAACAGGAGTGATTCCAAGCTCCCAAAATGGAACACCGTCTTTGAAAAATGTCTGTGGGTGTGCGTAAGAGTTCTCCTCTTCCGTTGACGAATGATAACGCCCTGTCTTATTTGATTAGGTCTTTTTCGACGACGTTTGTATGAGATTATCTCGGCTTATCTTCTGAAACAAGTAGACACGATGTGCATTTAGGCAGTTGTTAATTAATATAAGCTATAACCAAAAATATTAATCAATTCATTTTTTTATGGTTTATCAACCTCTAGTTATTTAAAGCCAGGAAATATTAGATAGCAAGAATTTTTTTACTATTTACATTATTCGGACTATTGTCTTCATCTTTGCTGCCATATTTATTACAACGTTGTAAGCTCCGGCCTTCTTCATCATAAAAGCCTGATATTCATTAAAACATGGAACGTGGAATTAGAAAAGTCTACCCCAGTGAGCGAAATAAAGGGTTCAGTTCGACATTCCGACCAACTGAAGAAGGCCGGAGCGTACAACGGACAAAGCCTTGTAATAAATATGGTAACAAAGATGATTACAAGAGTCCGAATAATATAAGTAGTGAAATATTTTTAAATAGCAAGAATTATTTTTAGATAATAATGCTGAATTTCAGGGGATCCTATAAAGTAGAGCCTATAAACGCGTAATACAAAAGTAAATATTTGTTCAACGGAAGAAACGTTCAAAACGTGATATTATAACTACAAATCTTCCATTAAACTAGTAAGGTATGAGAACAGCACAAAACTTACTAGTTATATATGGGAAATGAAAGAAATAAATAACAAAAGTTCCATTGTAAAATGGGATGTGAGAAGAAAGACCAGTGCATTTAGTCTCGGCAATAATATGTATAAATTAAGACAAGTGGAGAAATTTATGATTATGCTGTACCCTGAACAACATAAGCTGCTTAACGAAAGATCGGATGTGATAACGGAACGAAATCATGCTAGGAAATTCCTTCTAGCAAGGTAAGAATTCACATAGGAATATTTATATAAAATATGTAATTTTTCCCTTTTTTGAGTTCTTTCTTTCTTCCCTTTATCAGCAACATGTTTATATATCGAAGAATGTCTTTGGAATGGAAAATCCAATTCTACTGCCTGGAGATAGCTAATTGGTAGAAATCTTGGTAGCAGGAAGGTTGGTTTTCTAAATATTTTATACCTTAAATTGTTCGACATTTTCTTTTGTGGAAAATTGTATGGAGCACTTTTTCATTAATATAACCGTTTAGTGACGAATATTGTTTTTTTGTCAGATGTTGGATTTTTGTACTGAATTATACA
>CAHIKZ030005106.1:4000000-4025000 GCA_903632075.3 Acanthosepion pharaonis
TTGCTGTTTTATTTGTCTTCCAAGCAGACATTTTTGTTTGAAACAGGAGTGATTCCAAGCTCCCAAAATGGAACACCGTCTTTGAAAAATGTCTGTGGGTGTGCGTAAGAGTTCTCCTCTTCCGTTGACGAATGATAACACCCTGTCTTCTTTGATTAGTTCTTTTTCGACGACGTTTGTATGAGATTATCTCGGCTTATCTTCTGAAACAAGTAGACACAATGTGTATTTAGGCATCAGTTGTTAATTAATAGAACCAAAAATATTAATCAATTCATTTTTTTATGGTTTATCAACCTCTAGTTATTTAAAGCCAGGAAATATTAGATAGCAAGAATTTTTTTCACCATTTATATTATTCGGACTATTGTCTTCATCTTTGCTGCCATATTTATTACAACGTTGTACACTCCGGCCTTCTTCGTCATAAAAGCCTGATATTCATTAAAACATGGAACGTGGAATTAGAAAAGTCTACCCCAGTGAGCGAAATAAAGGGTTCAAGTTCGACATTCCAACCAACTGAAGAAGGCCGGAGCGTACAACGGGCAAAGCCTTGTAATAAATATGGTGACAAAGATGATTACAAGAGTCCGAATAATATAAGTAGTGAAATATTTTTAAATAGCAAGAATTATTTTTAGATAATAATGCTGAATTTCAGGGGATCCTATAAAGTAGAGCCTATAAACGCGTAATACAAAAGTAAATATTTGTTCAACGGAAGAAACATTCAAAACGTGATATTATAACTAAAATCTTCCATTAAACTAGTAAGGTATAAGAACAGCACAAAACTTACTAGTTATATATGGGAAATGAAGGAAATAAATAACAAAAGTTCCATTGTAAAATGGGATGTGGGAAGAAAGACCAGTGCATTTAGTCTCAGCAATAATATGTATAAATTAAGACAAGTGGAGAAATTTATGATTATGCTGTACCCTGAACAACATAAGCTGCTTAACGAAAGATCGGATGTGATAACGGAACGAAATCATGCTAGGAAATTCCTTCTAGCAAGGTAAGAATTCACATAGGAATATTTATATAAAATATGTAATTTTTCCCATTTTTGAGTTCTTTCTTTCTCCCCTGTATCAGCAACATGTTTATTTATCGAAGAATGTCTTTGGAATGGAAAATCCAATTCTACTGCCTGGAGATAGCTAATTGGTAGAAATCTTGGTAGCAGGAAGGTTGGTTTTCTAAAATTTTATACCTTAAATTGTTCGACATTTTCTTTTGTGGAAAATTGTATGGAGCACTTTTTCAGTAATATAACCGTTTAGTGACGAATATTTTTGTTTTTGTCAAGTTGGATTTTTGAACTGAATTATATATATATATATATATATATATATATATATATATATATATATATATAGAGAGAGAGAGAGAGAGAGAGATAGATATAGATATATAGATATTTATATATAGTTTTAAGGTGTGCGATATTTATGGGATAAAGTGCTCAATATTAGAGATAGAGCGTATGTAAATATAAATAGTGAAGTGAATATTGAAGTCAGCACTCAGAGGCGACAGGCTGTTTTCATGCTAGACGCAAGCGGCCTGACGATTGCGTCCAGCATGAAACAGCCTGTCGCCTCTGAGTGTTGACCTCAGTGTTCAATTTCTTCTCTCTCTCTCCCTCTCTCTAATTGGTAGAAACCTTGGTAGCAGGAAGGTTGATTTTCGAAATATTTTATACCTTAAATTGTTTTACATTTTCTTTTGTGGAAAATTGTAAGGAGCACTTTTTCAGTAATGTAACCGTTTAGTGACGAATATTGTTTTTTGTCAGAAGTTTGATTTTGATTGAATTTATATATATATATATATATATATATATATATATATATATAGTTTTAGGTGTGCTATATTTATGGGATAAAGTGCTCAATATCAGAAATAGAGCTTATGTAAATATAAATATAAAAGTGAACATTGAAGTCAGCACTCAGTGGCGACAGGCTGTTACAAGTTGAAATACTGCTAGGAAACTCCTTCTAGCAAGGTAAGAATGCACATAGAAATATTTATATAAAATATGTAATTTTTCCCTCTTTTAACTCTTGCGGGTTATTTAAAACCAGAAAATATTTTTTTATAGTAAGAATTTTTCTTTAGCTAATAATGGTTATATTCAAGGGATCGACAATCAAACTGATATAATGCAATCGGCTCTAAAACTTAGGTGTGAATCAAAATTGTTTTGACCTAATTAGGAACTCCGACATTTGAAAAGAAAGCCATTTTTGCCTTTCAAAATAAACTTCTATTTTGACACCAATTTTGTGGAACAGAAAAATGTCGAGGTTCTTGAGTATTCCGGCAAGAGGATTATATAGAACGATGTTAATATAGTTTGTAGAAACTTGCGTATCTTTGGTCAAGATTCATTTCTCATTACAGATTGTTTCTTTAAGTAGAGATTTACTATAAATCTGAATTCAGATCTTGACCTACGAGTATTCCAATAAAAGATTGTTTTGAATTATTCATTTTTACGCTTTATCAATCCTTTGGAAGTAATTTAAAAAACAAGAAAACATTTTTAGATTGTGAGGATTTTTTTCAAAAATGTACTGCTGCTAATATTTTGTTTTTTCCAAAAAATTTATTGCTGGTAATTTTTTTTTTCTTCAAAAATGTATTACTGGTAATATTTCTTCCAAAAATTTATTCCTCGTAATAATTTTTTATAAAAATATATTCCTGGTATTAAAACCTATTTTTACACTTCTATAGTGTTTTAACCCCAGTTCAGGTCTTAACTATTTGCCCATAGGTGGGACCTTAACAGGTGCTACCACCCAGGGTCAGGGTGGACCTGGGAACACCAGCAATTAAGAGTTGGTTCCACGGTTCTCAAAAGCTCCTGATCAGAGGCCTCGTTGTTGGAAGTAGTTTATCGTCTTACCCAGGATGCGGATGTAGTTTATCGTCTTCCCCGGGACGGTTTTTGGTGTGGTGGGGAGATAATATATAATGGTTTAGTGATATATGGCTTAATTATTAACCCATAGCTGGGGAGAGAAGAGGTGGAGTCTTATCTTTCTCAAGGGTATTAGTGCGTAAGTTAATATAAAAAACCGAAGTATAATTAGAACGCAGACCTTCAATTTACAATTTTAATCCATTATCCATTACACCACCCGCACATACAACACCTGTTATTCCCAAGATCGACGCAATGTGTCTTGGTCTGGAAAGTGAAACTAGGTACCTGAGTTCAATCTCCGGCGTAGTCTGCTTCGTCTACATAGTACTAAATAAAGAAAGAAATCAATAAATAAAGAAAAAAAGAAAAAGGAAAGAAAAAGGAAATAAAGAAAGAAAGAAGTGAAGAAAAAGAAAGAAAAGGAGAAAGGAAAGATAAATAAAGAAAAAGTAAATAAAGAAGGAAAGAAGTGAAGAAAAATACATAAAGAAAGAAAAAGAAAAAAAGGAAAAAGAAAGAAAACGTAAATAAATAAAAAAAGAAAGGGTAAAGATAGAATTAAAGAAGGAAGAAAAGTAAATAAAGAAAAATAAAAAAGAAGGAAAGAAGTGAATAAAAATAAAGAAAGAAAGAAAGAAAGAAAGAAAAGGAGAGAGAAAAAGTCAATAAATAAAGAAAAAGAAAGAAAGGTAAAGATAGAAGGAAAGAAGAAAAAAGAAAGAAAAGTAAATAAAAAAAGAAAGAAGTGAATAAAAATAAATAAAGAAAGAAAACGAGGAAGAAAAATTAAATAAACAAAGAAAAAGAAAAGGCAACGATAGGAATAAAGAAGGAATAAGAAAGAAAAGTAAATAAAGGAAAAAAAAAAACATTTCCAAGCCCTTAACCATTTGACCACCTACATATCCACGTTTAACTTAATATTCCCAAGAGGTGACCCATCGAGGTACTGATCAGGCTCGACGTTGCTTAACATTGGTGATCGTACGAGAACTAGCGTTTCAACGTGCTATGGTCATAAGCCCTGTAATAAAAGAAAAACCCTTCTGCGTTGATATTCAATAAAGAAAAAAATGGTATAAAATTGTCTACACCGAAAAAGAAAAGGTCATATTTGCACTTTTTGAATAAAAATATTGGCCCTCGAGATGAACCTGTACAATATTGTAACATGGCTGGTGTAAAATAAAAGAGATCAATTTAAGAAGGAAAAAATATCTCCTAACTAATAAACTAACAAACACATGCGGTAAATATATCGTATTTCTGAAACAGGGCAGGGGAAGTTAAGGGTTACAAGTATTACGACAACAAAAAAAAAAAAAAACAAACAAACAAAAAACCAAAAAACGGAAAAAAAGTATTTCCATTGATCCGTGAATTGAATCAGCAACAGGCAATAAGTCGAGAATCAGTAAAAAAAAAAAAGGAGTTCCTTCATCCTGAAATTCTTTAGTGAAGTATTTGCTTTTGTAGCGAGTAGGTGACTTAAAAAACGTTACAATCGTAAAATTCTTTCACTCGTTGTCTCCCTTCTTGCTGACGAGTGATCAGCAGCATTTACCTGCTGGTGACAGTAGACTTTAGCCTATACAGACCCCAAGCGTTGTGCTATTTATTATTAAAAGCAATCTGGCTGGGGAAAAGAAGGCCTTTCATATTCAGCGAGAAATCGAAACGGAACAACTTTGGTCATGAGGACAGTCGATAAGACCCACTGCGTATAGGCTATTGTTGTTTGACAAACACCAGTTCGAGCCACAGGGGATGTAGTGACAATGCTGCAATTTCTCTTTTTTTTTAAGCATTCAACCCCAAGCAAGGTGGGAAGCCACTAGCACGCAAAGGGTTTCAGAGTAGGCGTGAGAACAAAGAGGAGTGATATTAGAAAGGATGAAGAGACGCTTAGGGGATAGATCAGGGTCTCTGGAGACGTCGATTGACATTACATTTGAATAGTTGGAGATTATAGTTATCAGGAAAAGAAGAAATGGGGACGGAGTTCCACAGGCGAAAGGTGCGAGACATGAAGCTATTGGAGTAGAAGAGACGGCTACATTTAACAGTTTCGACAGTGAAAGGGTGAGAGCGAGATGCCAGCCGAGTTGAACGCTTTAATTCATGATGTCTGGGAACCAGCGAAAGCAGCTCATCGGAGCAGTTACCCTGAAAGTATTTGCGAAAAAGACAGAGGGAGGAATGGCACGTCTGTGAGAGAGTGACTGCAGACGAGATGCCAGATCAGAGCCAATTACATTGCATATCCGTCTTTGGATTTTATCAAGGACCTTGAGACAATTAGAAGGGGCTCCAGACCATATATGGCAGCAATACTCCATGCAAGGGCGAATGGTTGATTTGTAGTTTTGAAGGATCGACTCCGGCGAGAAAAATTTCCTTACGGTGGACGAAGCTATTGACTCAATGTATTTGTTCAATCTCAGGTCAACGGACAATGTGAGACCGAGCAGTTCCAAAGAGGTGCTCTCGTGGAGTTGAGCGTCAGACATTCTAATGGTAGGCAGGGATGTTTCTCTCTGGTGATTAATAGAGAGCAGTTTTGTTTTTGAGGCATTAAAGTTAACCAGCCAATACCTTCCCCAGCTTTCTTGTTAAAATATTCATTTGATATAATATTTATACGAAAAATGAAAATTTACTTTGCCAGCCACAGATTATTTCCGATATTAAATTTTATGTCTTCATATATTGTTTTATACTAGTGTGCACGTGCTGTCAAAACTGACGGCAAAGACGAATGTAATTGTAAGTAGTTTTCGTTTAAACCATGTACAATTTTGCTATTTGAAATAGTTCGTTGTTAACGTGAATAATTGAACAGTATACAAATTTCTAGCAGGAGTAAAAGGCAGGATGAACAACCGGCTACCTTTCGACGATGCTGTCTGTCCTCGTCGATCAAAAAGACATTTGGTGTATTACGTATGCCGGAGAGGATGGCCAGCCTGAACCCGAGAACGCCCGCTTGCAAAAAGAAAAACGTCGCGACAGTGAATTGAGCGTTGCCTTGAAGTTGTTCATGCAAATGATTCGTGTCGTGCATAGCGAGATTACCGATATTTCTGGGCTCAAAATAAGCAGAACGATTTTCTCTTTCAAGGATTGAGACACCAGTATTATTATCGTGCGTTACATCGTGATTCTGATTTCCTGTGTATTCGTCATCACTTTCTGTGCACTGTTTACGTTCGACATCCGTTTGCATGCTTCCTGTGTGGAATTCTACGTCGCCTCAGCTATGGACGTGTCTCTGGTTTTCTTTTGCTTTGTTTTGTTCATCTTCGGTGATGATTTTTGTTCTGTCCCTCCTCGTTTGTTTTCCGGAAGCAGGAAAAAAAAAACTTTCAAATTTATAGACACCACAGGAAAGATATGCATATTTTATCCCCATTGTGTCTGTGCGTCCTTCCTGATGGTGTGTCGTCTTGACGTGCTAGGACGGCTTGCGGGATTCAACGATCCCCAGAGTTAAGTGGGCGCGGGCTTCTGACCTTAGCAGGTCCAACCAAGTTCAACAGGTTTATAGGGGAAGTGCCAGACGAAAGACACATCCTGATTCTCCAGTCTGGGTGTTGTGTAATAGGGTAACAACCTAATCACTTAAAAAAATAGTTTGTTACAGAAACCTCAACAATATCTTCAAACAACAGGATGGAAGAGGAAGAGTCTTCCAAAGTAGAGTGTATGACGTGTGCTCGTGAAAATCCCCCGGGAAAGCAACCGGCACGACAACCGGCTGTAGAGGATCGTCCGGAACCGCGTCCGTTAAAGAGGTATTGTTGCAGCCCTATTTTTCCCAAAGAATTTAGAAGCATGATGAAAACAAATAATGAATTCTGTATGTGTGTGTGGATGTTCTTGAGAGTCAAATGAAAAATTAGTACATCGTCTCTGGTGATAGTCGATCCCATAATCCAAGACACCCGGAAGAAAAGTAATTCTATGTGAGGGTTAATGCAAGACGAAATAAAATATAAACATCGGCCAAGATTTTCTCTCTCGCCCTTTCTATTCCCCCCGCTTTCTCTCTTTCTTTCTTTCATTCTTTCTTTCTTCGCAGTTTCTTTTTGTGGCTACTTTTCATCACTCGTTTTGCTTTGATTGTACTTTGCAAGGAGAGGAAAAGAAGAGGATTGCTTTGTAGTTTGTCATCACGTTAGCTTTTTGCATGTGGAATCGAATGTAGTCATGACTTCTCTGTGTCTCATGCCAAAATTTTGCAGACTGCTTCTCAACTGTTTCACACACAAAACTACGGAAATGAATGTCTTGATGGAAAAATGAACTTTATCTGTAGCTTTCATTTGTTTATATATATATATATATATATATATATATATATATATATATATATATATATAAAAGTGAACATAGAAGTCAACACTTAGAGGCGACAGTCTGTTTCATGCTATATGCAATCGTCAGTATTTACACACGCTCTATCTCTGATATTGAGCACTTTATTCCATAAATATAGCACACCTTAAGACTATATATATATATATATATATATATATATATATATATATATATATATATATATATATATGTATGTATGTATTGATTTGTTTCACGATTTATCTACCTTTTGTAGGTTATTTCAAACTAGAAAAGTATTTTAATACTGTAAGAATTTTGGGGAGATAATATTTCTTTACTGGTATAAATAGTACTAATTAACCTATAGTTTGGGAAGAAGAGGTGGATTCATACCTTTTCCAAGGGTATTCAATCGTAAGTGAATATAACAAACCTAAGTGGAATTAGAACTCGACTCTCCGAGTTCAAACTACAAATCTATTAAAACATGCGCATCTCCAATAGCACCTGATATTCCCAAGCGGTTTTCCATCTAGGTACTAACTAGGATCGACATTGCTTAACTTCGCTGATCGTAGGAGAGCCGGTGTTTCAACGTGATATGGCCGTAAGACGGAGCGTTGTTGAAAAACGACGGCAATAACAACAAGGAAGAAAAATTCGAGCAAAATATTTTCCATTTTCACAAATGTCGACGAATTAATCACTTCAATTTTCTAACGAAAACATTTTCTCTATAACAAGTTGTCCGATTCCATTCTTGGATTCTTCGAATTATTCTAGACTGTCGGCTTTTGAGAAAAAAATAGTTAAAGCACAAATATTTCCGTTGCAAAGACAACCGCCAACACGTGAGGACAATCCAAATATTCTTAAAGATGCACGAAGCTGAACTGCGAATTTCTAACATGGATGAGTTAAATATCTTATTGACCATGACAATTGGATAAAAATGGTCACTAAGTGTATATAAAGGCACGGAAAGGAATATTATTGGCCCTGTGTTCTGATGGAAATAATCTGCATCTGTAATATTTTTTAATCATTTTACCCTAAGGAATGCAATAAAGCTACTAAGACGCAAGGGGTTACGGAGTGTTAGAGAATACGAGAAAATCCGAGAAAATACGAGAAAAATACGAGAAAAAAATAAGCTATTCAATAGCGAGAAAAATAAAAGAACAGGAATTAAAACAGAAAATAATGATTGACGTTGGATTTAAATTTTTGAAGATTAAATTTGACTGGGAAGCCAAAATCTGGAAACGAGAAGTGCTATAGAGAAACTATCATAAAACTTCCGGCTACATCTAGCTACTTCAACTGTAAAATTATGGGACCTTAACGCCAATCTAGTACCGTGCCATAGAGGACAGCTCATGTGAATAAATACCATGAAAGTATTTATTAAAAAAAGGCACAGGCGAGCTACGTTATGGCGACAGGAAAGTGATTGAAGACGAGATGACAAGTCAGGAAAAATAACATTGCAGTACTGCATTGCAATATTGAATATGGTATAGGATAGAAGGAAATTCAACACAGAATAGAATTAGATGAGAAAAAAATGACATTAAGATATTGTCTTTCCACACGGTTTTAAACAAAAGGATAGGAAGGAAACTCCAAACAGTAATAAAGAGTGTTACAATTACTTGGACCGATTTCTTTTAGATTTGGCAAACATTTGGGCGATATTATTTTTCACACATAATTACCATGACTTAAATAACATGATCCAATAGAGAAATAAATAAATTTTCATCAATAACACTGATTTATTTACTACTGATTTTGATCCGTCTTAATGAAACACCCTTATATATAATCCGACTTAATGAAACACCATTTATATATATACTGTATATATATATACCATTTATATATATATATATATATATATATATATATATTGTTCCAATAATTTGTACCGATTCTAATGTGAATTAAGTTTAAGCGCCTAATGATTTTTTTTAATTTTTTTTCAGATTTGGTGAACATTTTTCACACATAATTGCCATGAGTTTAATAATCTGATCCAATAGAGAAATACATTTTCACCAGTAGCACTCATTTTTTTACTGCCGATTTTGATCCGCCTTTATGAAACACCCTTATATAAAATCTGTCTAAAGGAAACACCTGATAACAGTTAGTGATCTTCAGAGGGATTTTATAAGTTTTAACCGATATCAACGCTAACGGGTCGCGGCGTGGTGTGATGGTTAGCAAACTTGTCTAGCTCGATCAGTTACGACTGAAAAGCGAGTTCGATCCTCACTAGGTGCCTCATACTCTCGGCCTTGTGCCACATCTAAGCTACACTTAGGAAATCTTTTGGGCACTTCGACTTGGTTTAATGGTTAGCAAGCTTGTCTCACTAGATCAGTTAAGACTGAAAAATGAGTTCGATCCTCACTAAGTACCTCATACTCAAAAAAAGATAGTATCTGCAATACATTTTTGAAAAAAGATTTTACCAGCAATACCTTTTTGAAAAACAAAATATTTTACCAGAAATGCATTTTTGAAAAAAAAAAAAAAGATTTTACCAGCAATACATTTTTGGAAAAATGATATTACCAGCAATACATTTATGGAAAAAAAAAACCATTAATAGCAATACATTTTTTGTAAAAAAAAAAAAAGAAAAAAAAAAGGATATTGCCTGCAATACATTTTTTAAAAAAGATTTTACCAGCAATGAATTTTTGAAAAAAAGTTTTATCGGGAATACATTTATGAAAAAAAAAAAAAGAAAAAAAAAATCCAACAAGACATTTTTGAAAAACGCATTACTAGTAATATATTTCGAAAAAAAAAATATTGCCAGCAATACATTTTTGAAGAAAAAATATTACCAGAAATACATTTTTAAAAAAAAAATTACCAGCAATAAAAATTTTGCCTGCATTAAATAACACATTTAGATTGATGTACCATAAAACAAACAAAACCAAATTCTTTCGAAAGTGAAAAAATGTTACAAGGGACAAAATCTGGGGAATGGATATGGTAGTAGACGGACCTAGGGAATGTTGCACTTGACCAAAAACTGCTGCTGAAGCTGCACTGAATGCGTATGTATGTTTTATGATAGAAATGCCACTCACTGGCTCACACATGCGCAAGCAATTCTGTCCTTTTCCGACAAACACCATCCTGCAAAAGGCCACAATACGTCACGGAAGTACTTCATGTTTACTCTATTACTGGGTTGTAGAATGATGCGCAATGCCCTTATAGTCAAAGCAAACTACCAAACATGTTTTCATATTGTTTCGAATCGTTCGTGCTTTCTTCGGTCCCGAAGAGTTTGGGGATTTCCACTGCGAAGACTAAGCCTTGGTTTCTAAGTCATAACCAGAGTCTCAGCCCAGTTTTCTCTGCCATGATCACTGATGGGACCTCTGTGGTGTGTTAAGACGCCCACACTCTACACACATTCCTTCCAAGCAATACTATAAACAACGGAAGTGACGGATACCGTTATAACTTTATAGCTACAAGTGCGCATGTGCGATAGAGTTCGAGGACTTTAGCTCCGTTGCCATAGCAACAGTCCCGTATTTTTTTTAATCAGAACTCGAAGAGAAAATAATGGCATAATTAGATATTGACTTACTACGCTACCTTAAGCAAAAGGATAGGAAGGAAACTTCAATCAGTTCTAGAAAGAGCGATAACAATTATTCGACTTTAGAAACCTGATTTCCTGAAAATCTGTCTTAAGCGAATTTTTTTTTATAAGTTCCATCTGACAGTAACGCTAATTGTTCGCTCAATGAATGCCGAATGTTTCCTTATAAGGAAACGTCTATTCTCCCCATTCCTTTTATCATTGACCAGGAATATTGGACAAGAATAGCCAGTACGTGTCTGTACAGGCACAGAGTCGAATACTATTGGCCCGATGTTCCGATAAAAATATTCTTCATCTGTTATTCCTCACTGACTTGTTATGGCGCACAAAAACGCCAACATTTTGGTTTCCAAAGATCTGGTTTCTCCTGTTATGAGCTTCGCAGAACGACTCTCTTGATTGCATTTATAAATGACCTTGTAGAAACGTGACTAGAATAACAAAGGATTCCTCTTACGAATCCCTTGATCTTTCTCTTTCTAAATCTCTCTTTCTATCTCTCTCTAACTCTCTTTTTATCTCTCTCTTTCTATGTCTCTCTTTATATCTCCGTCTTTCTAACTCTCTCTTTCTATGTCTCTCCTTCTATATTTCTCTTACAATCTATCTCTTTGTAACTGCCTCTTTCTGTCTCTCTCTCTATCTCTCTATTTCTATCTCTCTCTCTCTATCTCTCTCTCTGTCTCTTTCTGACTCTCTTTTTCTCTCCTTTTGTCTCGGTATTTCTACCTCTCTCTTTCTAACTCACTACTTCTATCTCTCTTTTTTCTCTCTCTTTTTCTCTCTCTCTCTTTTTCTCTCTCTCTCTCTTTCTGTCTATCTCTTTCTATGTCTCTGTTTCTTTCTATCTTTTTTTCTATATTTCTATTTCTATCTCTCTCCTTCTACCTCTCTCTTTTTTTTCTCTCTCTCTTTCTATGTCTCTCTTTCTATGACTCTCTCTCTTTCTATGTCCCTCTTTCTATCTCTTCCTTTTTATCTATCTATGTCTTTCTATCTCTCTATTTCTTTCTCTCTATTTCTATCTCTCTATTTCAATCTCTCTATTCCTATCTCTCTATTTTTTTCTCTCTATTTCAATCTCTCTATTTCTATCTCTCTCTTTCTATCTCTCTTTTTCAATCTCTCTATTTCTATCTCTCTCTTTCTATCTCTCTATTTCTATCTCTCTATGTCTATCTCCCTTTTAAACTTTTATCTTCCTAGCTTTCTCTTTCTATCTCTATCTAACACTCTCATTCTCTCTCTCGCTGTTGATCTCAATCTCTACATCTCCCTGTTTCCCTCTATCTGTTTTTGTCTCTCTCTCCCACCCTCTCTTCTCTTCTTCTATTCTTTATTATCTCTCTCTCTCTCTCTCTCTCTCTCTCATTCTACTTAGCCTCTCTTACTGCTGCCCTCTTTCATTTTCTCTCTGCCTATTTACCTCTTTGCCACTCTTCTCCCTTTCAGTTCTCCTCTTTCCCACTTCTCTCACTTCTCTCCCTCTCGCTCTATCTGTCTCTCTTAATGTTCTCTCCCTGACTCTCTCAACTTCTTTTATTACGTCCGTCCCTCTTTCTCACAGTCACATTGTCTCTCTTCCTTCTCTCCAATTACCTCCTTATCTCTCATCCATTCATTCTCCCTCCTGTACAATTCCCTCCATCCTTTCTACTTTTCTTTCTTTTTCGCTCTCCCATATAGTTCTTCCTTAATCTAGTCTTCTTAAAAAAAATCTCGCACTTTAACTTGGATTATTTGCCATTTGGGAATTACAAAATAATAACTAAGAAAGAATAACAATGTCTCGTTTTTGTTACAATTGCTGTTTTCCGAAGTCAGTCAAAAGATTAGACTTTGAAGATTGGTGAAACACAATCTTCTTAGGAACATTCATCTCATTAACCTTTTGACATACAAAGCTAATCATCATTATAACCTACATCACAAGTAAGAGTGTGTTACGACAAAAAAGAGGTACGGAAGAAAGATTTATTCTTGCATTTACATTTCCCCCATTATGAGCATTACTATATGAATTATATAATAACACAGTATTTCACAGACGGAACGGAATGGCAGAAAGGAAAAAGAATGACAAACATGCTTTATTCTCAGAGATACTTTTATAATACAAAGACATACACAAAACCATATATATATATATATATATATATATATATATATTTCTGTCAGTGTTTCTGTCAGCATGCGTGTATTTCCCCTCCATACATGTACTGTCTTACTATGAGGAATTGGTATGCTCATTTTTCGCGCATGCACGCATACCTACACATACGCACATTGCCAATTCAAGAAAGACATTCGGATTACTAACACAAAAACAGAGAATGTCTCATATCGAGAATATTTAACATTGAAAAACGTAAGGAAGAGATTAATTATTTTTAATAATATGTGAAAATCTCCGCTTTTACTTGAAGACAGTCACGAGACCAGAAACACGTGTATATGGAAAATAAAGGATTTTTTTTTTTCTAAAAAAACACATTACAACTAAAAACATTTGCGGCACCTCTTCTTTCTTTTTAATATATATATATATATATATATATATATATATATATATATATATATATATATATATTTCCCACACGGAGAATAATATATCACATATAGCACAGAGTGAGCAGAGTGCAAGGGACAACGAAAAGGAAATTTTTACAGATAGTATGGACATTCTTCTGTGCTTCTGGAGAAGCCATGTTTAGGACATGACAATCAAACGAACAGTATTCATCTACTAAATCCCAGGCGAAAACATATTCCCTGAACAGGAAACAACGAATCTTTGGTTTTCCCAAATTGAAGACTAAGAACCGGAGTTTCTTTCTGTATCTAGGAAAGGTATATTCCCAGATGGATACGGCACCCTGTGTTTGTGAGCCCCTAGGTTAGTCAGATTTAGTCTCAGCCCAGGCCGTTTTTTTCGGGCCAAAAAAAAACAAAAAAAAACAACACCTTGATTTCGCTGTTGTAAACAAACTGAATGACTGTCCACTCTCGTCTCCGTCTAAATTGACGTCACTAAACGGCCCTCACGTGACCCATCACCAAAGTGTGATAATCACCTTCTGTATCTCTACAGCTTTAACGACCGATTTCGCCGAAAACCGTCTGGAAATATTAGAAAAACTTGATCTACACGGAAAGAATACTCAGATCAGGCGTAAATTGCATTGGAAACACACTGCTTGTATAGGGATGAAGAACAAGCTAAACAGATATGCAGAAATAGAAAGAGGATTACAACAAGTATGCTTTCTCACTTGAATTGTTTAACCCGTATAGTGAGTTTTATGCCAGACCAGAATACAAGTACCACTGGTAATCCCGTAACACCTGCCGCTTTGTCGGGTCAACGGTGACTATACCGATACCCCCACTAGGTTTTCTCGTGAGGAGAGTGGTTAGATACCTGAAAGCTTATTTTACCCTTCTAAGCATCTATCCACCTTTACAAGACCTGTAAAAAAGGCAAACAAACATCCTTCTAGGTTCAACAGCCATATGGTCCAGTGGGAAAGACTGTGGTCTGTATCTTTGTATGTAACCAGAGCGGTGGTTACACGGAATCGTGTCCATGAGCAAAGTCTTCTGGCACAGTCCGGTAGGTTTTATCATCTCTCAGTTGAGTGTCTGTCTTCAGGCAGAGTGTGCTTCGGTTCCGGCTCCGTGGGAGGACAGAGGCGCAACCGAGAAAAATCACACTATGCTGTGACAGAGGAACAGACGCCTGAGGCTGCACCTTCTCCTTGCGCTAGGGAGAAAAATCGGTGCTTACACCGAGACCAGCACAACCAACGGTTGCCGCTGCTCGGGGAATTTTTGTTCTTGGCCCGAGTGTACGCGCTCGGGGTCCCCCCAAATGAAACCCGATCTTGTGCCACAAAACTTCTCAGTGGGAAGGCCGGGGTAAATATACTTATAACCATCGGAAGTTGAAAAGGTATGGCTACGTCCCACGATCCAACTATCGTTCCACGAGCAAACATAATGTGACAGCATAGACATCAGAAGAAAGAAGACGCAGTCATAGAAAAGTGAGCTGACAATGTCATTTATTAAACCGGAAGATCCTTCGCAAAAATTGAGACAGAGATACGCGGACGGGATAAAATATGCGGGCAGGTTATGCACTCAGCTGCAGAACATTACGACAATTACTAGCCATTAGACTAATAATTATAATAATGATATTGAAATATAAAAACATGCTTCAAAGCGAGTGCTATGTTTACATATATATTTCCGGTATAGAAAATTGGTTTGGTTTATTTTGTTTTAAGGCATATCAGCCTCAATAGATTATTTAATGCTGACAACAATTTTAGGATAGACTGGTATGAACAGAATATGTATTCATTGCAAGAAATCTGTAGATCATGTTTGTTATGATGTTAATTTGGGGTTAATAAAGACAAACGCCAAATAACATGTAACAATAAAATGGGGTTTATTCGGTTGGTAAGTTGGTACAGATATCGCCTGAGTAGTCTATAACTAACTCAGCTCAGAACTTCTTTGACACTGTCTTTTGACATGCCACTATTTTACGTCCTTCTTTGTAGACGAGTTCATCTTCAAGAGGGGTAGTAGGTTCCCACACAACATGTTTTATTAACGTATTTTTAAGGTTTTAAAAATACGTAAATGATAGAGTTGGTGCAAAAATAATGTAATAATGTCGTTTTTGACGTAAAAAAAAATACGTCAAAACGACATTATTACGTCATTATTTTTGCACCATCCTAATAAATAATGTAAAATTAGAGTTTTATAGTACTTAGCAGGGATCCATTTTTGAAACAAAAATTACCAGCAACAACTTAAACATTTTCAAAAAATAAATCCCTGCTATTTACTATAAAACTCTAATTTTACATTATTTACATTATTCGAACTGTTACCCTCATCTTATATTGCCATATTCACAAAGTTTCGACCATTGTATGCTCCGGCCTTCTTCATGTCATTAGAATTTCGAACCAAACCCTTTATTTCATCCACTGGGGTTAATTGTTCTAATTCCATGTGCCATGCCTCATCCGGATGTCTCAGTTATTTCCCTTTAACTCACATTTTGGTTCACCATTGTTGCAGCCTTGTAATGAACTCACAACACTTTGGGTCTAGTCACTGGATCTAATCAGCGTCTTTACCATGTGTCCTTGAAATAATGTATGTAATCCAAATACCTAATCTCAGAGATATAGACAGAAATCTATTTTTATACTTTCATTTGGGGGTTAACTATTTCGCCATAGCAAGGATACTAGCAGGTACTACCACCCAGGGTCAGGGTGGATCTGGGAACAACAGGAATTAAGAGGTGGTACCACGCTCTTCAAAACCTTCTGATCAGAGTCCTTGCTGCTGGCTGTAGTTTATCGTCATGGGTTATTTAATGCCGACAAGGTTTTTATTGCTGGGACTATCTATCTATCTATCTATCTATCTATCTATCACAGTCAAATAATATCTATCTATCTATCTATCTATCTATCTATCTATCTATCTGTCTGTCTGTCTGTGGCGATCTATTAATATCTATCTATCTATCTATCTATCTATCTCAGTATATATTGGTTTGGTTTGGTTTGGTTTGGTTTGTTTTACGGCATTTAAACCTCAATGGGTTATCTAATACCGAAAAGATTTTTTTGCTGGTAATATTTTTATCTATCTATCTATCTATCTATTTATCTATCTATCTATCTATATATATATATATATATATATAACATAATGAGAAATAGAAAAAGTTTTAAATTAAAAAAATAATAATATTCTTTTATGAAAGTATTTATTTATTTGTATATATATTTGATATTTCAGATTGGCCTCAATCTTTCTTCAGAAATAACTGTTTAGACTTGTAAACAAATAGTTATTTCTGAAGAAAGATTGAGGCCAATCTGAAATATCAAATATATATACAAATAAATAAATACTTTCATAAAAGAATATTATTATTATTTTTTTAATTTGCAACTTTATATATTTTTTGAAAAAATTATTGCTTGTAATATTTTTTTTACAAAGATGTATTGCTGGGATTAAAACCCATTTTTACACTTTTATAATGTTTTAACCCTAGTTTGGGTGTTAACTATTTGCTCATAGCTGGGAGCCAAACACGTGCTACCACCCCGGATAAGGGTGGACCTAGATACACCAGCAATTAAGAGTTGCTTCCACGCTCCTCAATACCTCCTCATGAGAGACCTTGCTTTTGGACGTAGTTTATCATCTTACCCAGGACACGCTTGTTTTTGTTAAATATGCTCAAATTTATTTATATTAGTTACATCGTTTGGACTGTAGTCCTTATCTTTATTTACATATGAACGACGCTTCGGCCATTGTACGGTCCGGCCTTTTTCAGGTAATACACATTGGAATTTCGAACGAACCCTTTGTTTAGTCCGCTGGGGCTGATTGTTCTAATTCCATGTGCCATGCCTTTTTTGGATATCTCAGTTTTAGATAATTCCTTTTAGTATCTCAACACTTCAAGTTTTTGTTCACCTGTGGTTAGGTATTGGACTCACAACTGCAGACCCCATATCGCTAATGCCCTCTTCATCATTTAAGGAGGATTGATATTACGTAGCTTTTCAGCATGCTTTCCTGTCTTTCTATTTTTTTTCTGTTTCTTAATACTTTATCTTTTCTAAAACATATATCGTTATTACTTCGGATTTCGGTGTCACATTTTCAGCCATCTCTCTTTTGACAGAGTTTGTACCTAATTAAATAATTATAAAACTATTCTTTAAAAACTGATTTTTCTCTTTTATTTTTAACCCGCTTGGCGTACATGTTGTTGCAACCTTTTCCCGACGTTTAAGAGTTAAGTAATTTCGAATTTGTCTTCCCGATGGAGCAATGATTAGCAACACAAAATTCCCATCACGATTCACGCTTTTGTTTAGGATTCATGCCAGACAAGGCTATGTTTACTAAATAATATCAAGTCCGATTTACCACTTAAAAAAAAACCCTGATTTTTATTGGCCTTTTGCCAGAGAGGGCTAAAGTTAAGAAATATCTAAACGGAATATGGGGATTAAAAGCGAAGTGATTTTCTAATAATTTTAAGCCACTTGTCGGTTTCTTTGACGGACGAACAGAGAGAGAGAAAAGTCGGTAGCCTAACGAATCGGTTTATTTGTCACTCTCGATATGACAGATATTTTCTGCCAAGGTTTACAATAGAATAAACAGCTTCATATTGGCATTGCTCGTAAATGTTACGTTGTGGTCTAATTATCCCACTTTTCTTTGTCGCAGAATAAGCATACCAGCAATGGAATATCTCCGCAAGGTCAGTCTGCTGTTTCTGTAATGCAAGAAAGAATCTATGTGAAAGAGAGAGAGAGAGAGAATTAGAGAGACAGAGAAAGAGTGAGAGAAAGTGAGAGAGTGAGTGAGACACAGAGAGAGAATTAGAGAGACAGAGAGAGAGAGTGAGAGAAAGTGAGAGAGTGAGTGAGACACAGAGAGAGAATTAGAGAGACAGAGCGAGAGAGTGAGAGAAAGTGAGGGCGTGAGTGAGACACAGAGCGAGAAATAGAAAGACAGAGAGATGGAGAGAGTGAGTGAGGAACAGAGTGAGAGATAGAGATTGAAAGAGACATAGATTAAGAATATAGAGAGAGAGAGTGAGGGAGTGTGTGTGTGAAAGATAGATAGATAGACAGAGAATGAGAAAGAGAGAGAGAGAGAGAGCTAAAAATATTTTCCCACGAAAATTAATGGCAATTCCTTCTTCGCATTAAGCCATTTTTGTTTCAAAAATGTTTCATACTAACGCGAAATTTCGAAAAGCGGTGAAAATGCCTTTACACGCACCGGCGCGCACACACACACACACACACACACACACACACACACACACACACACACACACACGCACACACACAATTATGTGCAGTAGTAACGAAATAGTCTAAATAGTTACTTAACCCTTTACATTCCCCTCTGGCGTATAGCGCCACAGCCTGACTATGCTAGGGCCACAGCCTCAGTACACGAGTTATTGCTGCTCTGGTTTCTATAGCAACTAGGTTTTACATACACCACCCGAGATCAATAACAAGTTTATCTGTTATATGAAAATAAACCTGGAATCAAAAATGCCCCCCACACCCCCCAAAAAAGGCTTTATCATACATTAATGCAATCTAGGGGAAAACGGTAGCGCTTGGGACGGAAACATGCAGAGTTATCACACTTTGTCCATCATGGTAAAAGTATTAATGGGCATTATATTAACAAGGCCCTCATTGTATTATGAAAGTCATCTCTTCACAACACAGTGTGGTTTTGTTTCTGGTAAGGCATGCACCGATGGCATACACCCTTATGCTAATTAATTGAAACAACGGCTTTAGTTTCCTTTCTTTCACCAAACGGTCAGGTTTTAAACCTACTGAAGTGACAGGCTGTGATCGATTTCTATTTTTTCATCAGATTAGGTCATTTGTAGTAGTGTGCAATAATTTGAATCTATTTTTGAGCTGTATGATGAAAATCATTTGGCCTTGAAAAATATAGCGCCATTAGTGATTGCATCAGATTTTTATTACGCCCAGACACTATTGTCTCGACTGTCTATTAGTTGTCCTACAGCCATTATATACGATGGTCATTACTCCAAGGAAGCGTACGAAAATTGTAACGCTGTACGAACATTGGCAAGCGTTACCAGTGTGAAAATCAAAGTACTATAGATTGAACCGGAAACTCTCCTGATTTAAATCCAATCGAGAATCCGTGGTCAATCTGCATGGAACCGACTTTGTGCAATGGACATACGAAGTAATAACATGTGCATTGGGTCATTGTTTATTGGAAAAATACGAAAACATGTATATAATAACGAAATTATTAGTTTTGTTTCAATTAATTTACACAAGGGTGTATATGTCATCAAACGGCTCCAATAAATTGCCTACCTCTGTAATAGGAAACTGTATAACCACTTTGTCGACCTCACAGCCATATCAATGGAATCTTCAACTTCTCATCTATTACAAACAGCTTTTTAATTCCGAATCCACTTAATAAATCGATTTAACAGAGGAACTGTATCGATCTACAGAATCTTGCATATTTAACGAGAAACACAAGATGGAAACAATTGAAACACCGTCCATTTCATTTTTTCGGAGACTATCAGCTTCGTATTTATAACCAACGATGTGATGAGCATTTAAGGATTCCAAATAAATCTGCGTATAGAAGACAGCGATCCTGTATTTTTATTCCGAGGTAATGTACTGATAATGCAGGGAGGGAGCTATGCTGATCATATAGGGATTCATAGTTGGGCTAAGAATTATCTTCAACAGAAAAACAACATCCTCTAAAAAATGTTCCAAGAAATAGAACCATTCCAAAACATAATGATCTAAATTGGAATTAAAGCAGTGATGCCATATATTCTGAATCCACACTAAAAACGCAACAGAAAATACAAATACCTCACTCAATACATGGATCAGTTAAAACAAATTTAATAAAAGAGACATGGAAATTGAAAAATAAGTCTTAGACACTTCATGCAATTGTCAGTTCTCTTAATCAAGATAAAGAAAAAACGTAAAGGCAATTAAACTACTTTCCCTCCGGAGGCCAACATACCTGATAATGAAGTGGTAATATTGACATGAGAATGATCTCAAAAACAAAAAATCAACAGCCCCTACCAAGTGTTCCAAGAAACAGGACTCATGATATACATTTCCCAAAAAGAAAATATGATCTGGAATTGGAATGAAAGCAAGGATGGAACCTACAGTGAATGCTTTATGAAAATTCCAAATGTGCAGTTAGCAAATACTAAATGCTTCAGAGGAGTATTTTAACCCATAAATATAGCACACATTAAAACTATAATTTATCAGTATATATATATATATATATATATATATATATATATATATATATATATATATATATATATATATATATATATATATATATTCTATCAGATCGTATCTGACACTAATCAATAGGGCTATATGCCGCTGGTAAAAATCTCTGTTTCTTGGTCTCTATCTATCAGTATCATATATATATATATATATATATATATATATATAGGTGCATCAAAAATATTTTACAAACTTTGTGGTGTGTACCTCACAAGAAATAAGGACAAAAGTCCATAAAACTTGTCCGCAAGCTCTCCCTTTACGAGTTATTAAGTTTAAAGTTTACGATAAACTCTATTAAATGTACAATCCACAATACAATCATATATATATATATATATATATATATATATACACACAAACAAACACACACACACACACACACACACACACACACATATATATATATATATATATATATATATATATATATATATATATATATATATGCAGATATGTAGAAATATAGGAGAGAGCACGTTGGATAAATAATCCGGAGTTCTTTGGAAATTTTTTTAGAAAACTGTGCCCCCATGCAGAAGTAGAGCTTAATTTCTAATTTTTTAGAAGATATGATTCCTTCGCTACATGAGTGTTCTCATGTTTCAAAATGTTTTGAAACATAAGAACTCTTATGTATGAAGGAATCATATTTTTACAAAATAATTATAATATATATATGTGTGTGTGTGTGTGTGTGTGTTTGTGTGTATATATATATATATATATATATATATATATATATAAATCATATATATACATATATATATATATTCATCTTGTATAAAATTCAATCATATATTTATATATACACTAGCAGCATGACCTGGCGTTGCCCGTGCTTGATTCAAAAATCTTACGACTCATACAGCAATCGCTATCACTTGACTTAAAATATTTTTGCCCTTCCTTGCCTTTAAAGGCGTGTCCTTTGCCGTGCTAATGTTGCTACATGCCTTACTTCTTGCCTATCTCACACTGCGAATTTTTTTCTAAGCTCTATACTAAACATTAAATCTGTTACGAAAAAAGAACTAAACAAAATTAACACAAAACTATCAGATTTAAAAAAAAAGGACTCGTAACTGGAAAAACCGAATGAAAAAAGAATGTTAATAACAAATACTTTTTCACACCCAACCCAATTCTGCGGAATCAAAATCAACGTTGAGTTTAAGCAAGCGAATGAGCCAATTGGAGTAAAGTACCATGCAGATTTAAATTTTTCCACTTGTGACGAATGCAGTTATCCTTTTTTTTGCATGCTAGCATGATAGTTAACATTCGTGTCAGTCAGCTGTTGGCTCTCACGCTGGCCAATAGAATCTTCCTGCCTATTCGTGGCAGCCAGCTATAGGCTCTCACTCTGGCCTGTATAAAATGGCTGCAAACTATATGAAAACTACCGTAGAAGCAAGAAAAAATCGATTATTTCCACTATCGACTGGAGTTGGGAAATGCAAAGTCTCTCTTGGCCTTTCCGCTAACTTGGAGCATGTGCAAGTAAATTGTGGCCGTGCATTCGTTACACACACACACACACACATCCTGACTTTTATAGATAGAGATATATTCATCTTAAATACGCACACACACACACACATATATATTATTATATATATATATATATATATATATATATATATATATATATATATAAATGCATTAAATTACGACACTTATTTAATATATTTTCTTTTTTATACGTTATATATATATATATATATATATATATATATATATATATATATATATAACGTATAAAAAGAAAATATATTAAATAATGTGGTACTTAATATATTTATATATATATATATATATATATAATATATATATATATATATATATATATATATATATATATATATATAATGATAATACCACCACCAGATGATTGCATGAATATCTGCGTAGGGGATTTGATATTTTTGTTATACCATATGGAAGCTATCTTGATGTTGGCATTGAGCTCACATTTTATTTTGTATTTTAATCTAATAGCTTATTTTAAGATTAAGCTTTTATTCTTATTTATATATGTATACATCTGTCTGTGTGTATGTGCGTTTTTGTGTATTTATATTTGTGAGTATGCGTGTGTGTGTGTGTGAGAGAGAGAGAGAGAGGAAGACAGAAGTTTAGAATTTGGAATCAACACTGGAGTGAAGATCCCTTGACGTGCGAAACAGATAATCAGCATAGGAAGTTAATGGCTAGCTCTACGCTGTGTATATGTAAAACGCTCTATCCCTAACACCGAACACGGTCCATTCATAAACAGAGCAACTTTTAACCACATGTACCAAGTGTAACAGAAAAATTGTCTAAATTGTGCCTTTGTTAGATTAAGATATGAACAGTTGTATCTTAGAAATGATTAAAGATATCTTACTGGAATTCTTCGAGATTTTTAGAACACGATTGGACTTTACTTTGCTCCATAAGAATGTATAATTACTTTCCGAGCTTTAACAGAACAATCGTGATTATAACGACCATAACAGAAAATGACATGTTCATCATTAATTAATCATAGCTAAGGATCGGAAACCCATGAAGGATTGCAATAATCTTCAGATATATATATGCCTGGATCATTTTCCAACTTATTCACGATGATCTTCGCCCTCTCTAACCGTCTAACTTTCTGTCCTGGAGTAACAATGTGCTTCAGAGGTTTCACGTACGATTTCATTTCCAAGTCTTTTTTTTTATTGCTCTTTGGACTGTCATAGCTGAAACTCCTCTCTCACAAGCTAAACATTTCATGAATTGAGTTGGATCTTCTCTAAATGATTTCCTGTTTCTGATGATGATCCCTGTTTCTGTTTTGACTTCCTTATCAAGCTTTCCTAACTAATGTTGCCTCTTTTTTAAAATTATTCACTATTGTCTTGATGATTCTTGATTGGATTTGAAGTCAGAGTATGAATTTTGGTATCATTACTGAAAGCCTGAATGAGTTTTTTCCTCTCACCATTGCTCACTTGAGAAGACAGTGGAGCTGACGCAAAACGGTTTTAAACTGTTCTCTTTCTAGATGAATAAGTCAAAGGAGTTTTCAGTAATTCTTACGACAAATAGTATCAAAATGGCTAAGTGTCTTATCTGAAAACCTGAAGAAAGAAACTCAATTAGATTATTTTTTTTTTAAACATTTTGTAGGATGGACAATTATGCAGTAACACGATTTGGGCAATTTTGCTATTACACCGGTATATATATATATATATATATATATATATATATATATATATATATATATATATATATATATATTTTTTCCACTTCTTTACAGAAGACGACCATCTATTCTTACTTTTAAAATGAAGATTTGTTTGATGAGTTAGCGTAAAACTATCTTAAAACGAAAAAAAAATAAAAAAGATTAAATATGGTAAAAAAATTACTCGCATTTGCAAACAATTTATAAAAGACTATCCTTAATTATTAAGTGGTAAAAGACTTACAGTTAAGAGAATATTAAAAAGGATGTAAAAGAAGGAAAGCTCGTAAAATGATAAAAGCAATAACACTCAGTTAAGAAAGCTTTAAAACAAGTACAAACTCGTATATATTTTATATTGTTAACTTCACTAATCTACTTTTTGTATGAATGATTCATTGTAATATAAATTGAACTGCACCACATATTTGATTTAAAAGAACTAATTGGACGTACAAATTTTCGGGATAACACCTGAGACATTACTCTGTTTATTGAACAATTTAGTTCATGCCACATTAACTGAAAAAAAACCTACAACAAAAAAAATTCTCAAATCACCATAGTAGTAAAAAAACGCCCTCTGTTAAATTTTTAAAAAAATCAACTTTAGCCTTGCGACTGCACCATCCAAAAGTTTGTATCCGTTAACAATAACAGATTTCTAAAAAAACATATTTCGATTCGCATTTAATCTTTCATCTTTGATGCTACCTGGATTTGACTAAAAACAAAATAATTTCCATGCTTGAGGATGACTGAATGTACAGTTGAAAGTACTAACAGATTAAAAAAGACCTTATACACCTTGTGCTTAGTAAAAACAAGCATCATAACATTCATCGAGTGGTTCGAAGGATAATGCAACTTTAAAATTTTGGTTTGCGAAGAGATTT